>JAZGTK010000596.1:0-60283 GCA_036877625.1 Ambastaia sidthimunki
ATTTTCATTTTGAACGTGCTAATATCATGCTTATCATGATTTTCTGTCATATGGAAGTGTTAAACTTCAACTTGGACTATACCTTTCCTTGTATATACGCAAGTTATTATATTAATATCATAAATGAACGATTATTCGACTAATCGCTAAAATGCAGGAGTGTTAGTCGACTAAGAAAATCTTTAGTCGGGGGCAGCCCTAGTATTTTGTGTGTGGAATTGTACCACCACAGGTGTGCATATATAGGCTATTTTACCACAGTTATTTAAGCTGGTCAAATAATATTTATATTATTAATTTTGTTTCAACTGATATTGTTTCAAATATTCTTTTTAGTTTAAGTGGCTATTCAGTGTGAAGAAACTGATTTTGTACTAATGCCATTTGTTATGAATCCTCTTACGTTTTGGTTAACATTTACATTGTTTTTAAATGAAAACAAAGTTGTTAAGTGCCTTTTATTAATAAATTATTATCTGGATTATCAAAATAATATGTTTTGCTACATGGTTATGTAATATGTAAAACAGTTTGGGTTGAATTATTTTAGATAAAACCAGACTTAGATTCAGAATCCTTGGGCTATGGGTGAAAACCTGGATCAGGTTCTTATTTTGTGTGTGTATTTGTGTCTGGTGTAGTCCAGTAGCTCCTCTTGCCGTAGAGGAGAAGGAGCAGGAATACCTGCTCCTGGAGGAGTGTGAGACCCGGCGTGCTCCTCCTGACAGTCAGTGAGTGGAGAAAACCTGTGTGAAGAATGATGTGAACACTAAACTGCACAAACATGCACAGTTACTGTTGTCCCAGCAGCCCAATTCTGTTATTTCTGCTTGAATAAATCTGTTTGTACACTTACAACATTAACTTCAAAACGATTATTATAAAAGATTATTTGTAATTCTTAATCTTTTAATAAAAAATTTCGGCAGTTTTTAAACTTGAAGTAATTAAACAAGGATTTATTAAGTTTTGATGTGTACATGGTTGCGTTTGGGGCTAAGCGTTCTAGTTTTAGTTGTATTAATTCATCAAGCATGTCAGATAATCCTGACTGACATTTTTATTTGTGGTTATGACTAATTTATATTGCTTTTTTTTTAACAACTGTTATGAAGTTACTTGCAGGCAGCATGGTGACAAGATTAGTGTTATGTGCTGGAGTCGTTGTTTATGTGCATATTGTACCAGCATAGTGCTAGAATTTGTGGATACAGTTGGCATTTCTGTTTGTATGACTGATAATCTTATGTGTTCGGGCTTTTCTGCAGGGCTCATGGCGACTGCTCCAAGTCTACCTCCTCTGAACCCGACTGTAACGACAACCTCCCTTCTCACTACACGCCCACCTCCGCTTCCTCTGCCAAGCATGCCTCGGTCAATGGCTTCTTCCCTTCCCATCATGCCACTGGGTTCTACGACTCTCCTCCTTCACGCGGGCAGTCTTTATCGGCCGATTCGCAGGGCCTATACCACCTGCCCCGGAGTTACTCTCAGGACACTGTGCTGCTGCCCAAGTCGGCATCCTCACCCCCTGCGCCCGAGGGTGAGCTCGGTGAACTCTATGTGTTTAACACGCCTGCTCGCAAACCCTCCTTAGAGGCCCAGTTGAGGAACATGTCGGTCAGCTACGATATTCCACCCACACCCGGAAGCAACTGCACCTACCAGGTTCCGCGTACAGCTGGGGCGGAGCCTGTTTCCGGGGCCACAGATGTGGTACCGCCTCCTCGTCCGCCTAAGCCTTCACTGACCACAGGATCAGTTCCGCCTGAACGGTCGCCCACGGACACATATGTGGTACCACGGTCAGTGTCCGAGACTGATGGGAATTACTGTGTGCCGTCTGGTTCAGGAGGGAACAAAGCACTGAGGAGCAACACCATTGGTACAGTGGATTCCTCTCGTCTGCGTAGAGGTAGAGCTTTATTAATAATATCACTCGCCTGTGCTATTTCTGCTACATTGTAAAAGTTTAGCAACAATACAAACCAGTATAAATACTACAGATGTTATAAATGCAGAAGATGGAACCAAACTTCAGGTTGGTGTAGGCTGGTCTTCAATCCAATTTGGCTATGACAAGATACTAAAATGTACCTGTAAAATGGCAAGCAAACAAATGACAGAATAACTCAAGAAATTTTTGGTGAAATCCACCAGTTTGAATCCACAACTCGCATGATTTGCGTAAATTAGATGTTTTATAAATCAAAGATATGGGAAATTTCCTGTAGCTCGGCAGAGCAGGTGGTTGAGTACAGCAGTGTGAGCAGCTCTTTGTCTGACAGGATCAGCGTGTTATTTTAAAGGACTACGTGAAAAAACCTCTAAATCACATCTTAAATGAGCTTAAACCTATAGATATGACGCAGCTTTTCCTTGCTGTACAAACCTGATTATCTAAATTAATTTCTCATGTATATAAGCCACAAAATATGTAGAGCACATAATACATGAATGACTTCAATATGTTTTGAAGTAGCAACAATAGGTTTGTATTTATTTTCATTTTTTCCCCTGCTTTCCTTTTTTCGTGTTAAAGAATGTGTACATAAGAAAGCTCTAAAATAAGACCCACTGTTCGTAAATCCTGATTTTGATTATTTCTTATTGTTTTGCACGTCATTGTCTCAGG
Source organism: Ambastaia sidthimunki (assembly GCA_036877625.1). NCBI lineage: Eukaryota > Metazoa > Chordata > Actinopteri > Cypriniformes > Botiidae > Ambastaia > Ambastaia sidthimunki. The sequence continues at coordinate 2,636 of JAZGTK010000596.1, forward strand.
ATGTTTTCATTGAACATGAAAGCTGTTTGTACTGCGGGGTCATGTAGTCATGAGTGGGTCCCTCTAGTGTTGTTTGATGGTATTATGTGAGTTTTTTTAAGTTTGCTCGCTTCTTCCCAAACATCTCAATGATTCACAAATTTGACACAAAAATATTAGATGTTATTGACTTGCGTTTAATATTTTTTTATTGATGCATTTATTTGACTGTTTAATATTTGCTTATTGATGCATTTATTTCAAAGATTATGGATCCCAAGACTGCTATGACATTCCCCGTCCCTTCCCTTCAGACAAAAGTTGCTCGTTCGATTTTAATGAAAGCTTCAATAACTATCTGGTAAGTTTCCTGTAAACTTATTAAGTCTACATATTAAAAAGTCGTTTTATTGTATTAGAGTCAATGTATGGCCAAAGCCAATAACAGCTTAAACTTAATCTATTACTTCCTAAAAGTTTTGTGTTTAAAGTACCACTGATAATTTCTTTTCTTTCTTGTAGAAGAATAAAGGCATGGTCCCTGTAGGAAACGTCTCCACTGAGGAGGTGGATGAAAACTATGTGCCGATGAGCGTCCACTCTTCATCACATCATCGGTCCGGCAGTCTTTCCGAACCCATCCAGGAGCCCAACTATGTGCCCATGACACCAGGCACAGTCGAGTTCTCCTCCCTTGGAAAGCAGGTGCCTCCTCCAGCCCACATGGGCTTCCGCTCCAGTCCCAAGACCCCGCCACGTAGACCAATGCACATAACTGAATGCCAGCCGCCACCCATAGACAGAAACCTCAAACCTGACCGTAAAGGTGAGTGTTGATAGTTAATTTGTCTTCTATCTATGTGATATAAGAGGGATATGGAATTGTATAAATGTGAGTCTTAAGGCTTTGAAAATTCAGCTTGCATCTTTTCAGCACAGCAATGCTCCTTACAACCTTTCTTACTAACAAGTGCTGGCCCATGCTGATGATGCGTCATTGTAGCATGCAATTCTTCCATTACTGACAAACGGTGCACTGCCATTGGTCAGTTTCTTTCTCAGTGCACTTTGCCCATCCCGTTAGATCATAACTCACATTACAAATCTTGTTTAGCGACCTAGACCGCACCGCTTTTTTGGTGGCCTTTGCTTTTTAATCGCTAGCATGTGACCTCACAAATGAAAGCGGCTATTGTTCGCAGGCTCAGAGCCCTGGGTATGAGGGAGCCTGTCTGCACTGTTAGCCTGGAGCGGTCACCTCTGTCCCCATTGTGCTTTAGTGAAAGACCCCTTTGATGGCCGGACCTGCGAGGGGAATTTCAATCTGGTCTGGGAGAAAAGAGGGATGCACTGAAAGTTGCACAAGCGGGCAGAACATCAGCAGCCGGCCGAGACAGCATTATTGATCTAAACATTAACGCCGGCAGCGCTGCTCTCATCTGAAACCATTTTGTATTTTCAGTTACGTGTAACTGTTTCTAAGGCGACTGATATCTATGCACTACAGAAGAAGACAGGAGATGCACTACATGGCCAAATGTATGTGGACGCCCCCTTATAACCAACGGGTGTGGCTGTTTCAGTTTGCAGGTTCCTTACACAAACATTTTAGTAGAATGGAACTTGGCTTTTCTTATACAGCATAATAAAGCCCCGGTGGATAGTAAAATCAAGACTAGTGTGGAAGAACTTGACTGGCCTTCACATAGTCCACATCTGAACCCCATTGAACACCTTAAAGTAAACTGCATCACTGAGCCGGGCCCATAACCCAACATCAGAACCTCACCTCCAAAGCTCTTGTGTTTAAAGACAGCATACGTGTTTCAATGTCTAGTAGAACATATGGGTGGAAAGTCTTCTCTGAAGAATGGCTATGATAGCAACAATCTCCCTATTATGAAATGAACCCGTATGATGTTAAGGTGTCCTCATACGAATGGCCTTGTAATGTATGTAGAATAAATAAAACTGTTCTTCTTTCAAATCTATTACAGTGCACAGCCACTTTTCTCTAACCATGGGCCAAACACAGTACTAACTCTTTACTCATCACTCTTCAGTGCCAGTGTGTTTTAATGGTGCTGTTGCTCCACAGACTGCAGCTTGTTGTGTTTGTTTTGTATGTGCAAGCTTGTGCTAAAAACAGTGAAATTCAAGCGGCTTTGGTGGCTTTTTCTCTGCAGTTCTTAGGTACTTTGTGTGTTGGTGTGCTCTCTCAATATCCTTCTAGTGGCTGCTTCTGTATTAGCCTTCAAATTGTTGTCTTTGTTCTCTTTGGTCTCTTTCTGACTGTTCACCTGTCCTTGAAAGTGAAAATAATTTGTAATATTCAGCTGGTTTGTATTGGGTCTGTATTGTTGACGCGTGGCCATTATTGCTGTTGATGTGCGGCATTTTCTTGTTGTGGCTACATGAACATACTGGCAGAAAAAGTCAGTTTAATTATGAAATATTTCTGACATCACTGAACCCTGCTGTCTGGCTGAGCAACGCGCTCTCGAGTCGTCGGTTGGTGTGAATTCTGTACTCACCCACGTTTGTCTGTTTAACCCTGTGCATGTCTCGTCGTCCGTCTTTCTGGGGAAACCTTGTTCGTTGCATGTCTTAAATGCATGAAGAGTTGTTGCTATGGCAGCAGCCCAACACGTATCTGTGTGGAAGATGAAACGAGAAGATGAAAGTAATGGAGGTGGCTGTGATTTTTCTATATTGCATGGGTGTGAGGTTTAGAGGACCAGAAAAGATGCCAGTTCTTTCAAAGAAGCCATGTAACAAACAAGTTTTCTCTCACCAATTTAGGTCAAAGCCCTAAAATAATCAGAGCAGTCGGTCTTGAGCGAACCGACTCCCAAACCATAGGTGAATTCTCAAGACGCCGTAAGGGTACGTACCTCGACAAAATGCTACTTTTGTGTAACTCCTCAGCACTGAGGTATAATCTTCCAAAAGATTCAACAAGCTCTTGTTGTGCATGACACGTGTAAAAAAAAAATAAATCCAGTGAAATATTTTATTAAACAAAACTGTGGAATTCATTTCATGTCAGACAGCTGTCAAGGACTTCATAAAGTATGAATATTATGAATACATTTTACTTGTACCTGCTGTGTGTGGAGACAAACTTGCTTTTGCACTCATAATTTTACAGCCACTGATGCTGTCGTATGTGTGTTGTGTGCATAGATTGTTGTCCCTATGTAGACATTTGGACTTGTTACATGGTTGGTCAGCTATAGAGGAAGTATAGAGTTCATGATGGGGGAATATTTAGCAATATGGGGGAAATTTTAAGGCACTGGTAAAGCTTAACTGGTGGAGGGAAGCTAACACTTGTTAGCTAAAACTGATCCCATAAAGCATCCTAAACACTGACAGCTCTACACTTTTGTGTCATATTAAAATGGACTGACTATGAGCATCGTTTCGTAAAAAATAAAAAATTGTAAAGAATAATTTGGGTTCCCTGGTTCTTAGTCATCTATATAAACAACATACAAGAGTGATCATGGACCATATACTGACACCTATTGGTGTGGATGCATGACCTTGTGTACGAAGGGATAATGGTTTGCCTGGTTATCCTGGTCCAGTGATCTGTGATACATATATTCTATACATATGTGTTTTTAGAAGCAGTATATAAATTGCAAAAAAAATAGGAAATTTAGCAATATGGGGGATATTTAAGGTATGGACTTAATGCCTCCCCTCTTCTTTTTCTGAAGGACTCTTGCCTGCTGCCTTTCACATCACAGCTTAAGACATTTGTACAAGTTCAAGACTTTGCACATTGTTGTAGTGTCAGACAGTCAGCGTTGTTACTGGTGATGAGCTCAAGACTGTCTGTGACTCTTGTTATGGATTAAAACTATGGATTTGTTTTTTCTGATTTGGTTTTAAATTCCCTCAAGCCATATTATGTGCCCAGAGAGTTCAGTTAGGGCTTTGAAATGCGTTACCAGTCTGTGCTCTCTTCCCTCACACACTGGCACCAGCTGGTGAACGCTTCAGCCAGTCACAGCTACTCCTCGGATGCCAGATTGGGCGCTTCTCAGCTCAGCAGAGTTTCGGCCAGCTGCGAGAACTGAATCAGATGCTGTTAAGACAAGAGAGGGGGTGGAGCAGAGATGTGATTATCACTCAATTTTCGCACAAAATCACAATTTTTTTTAATCCCTCTTCTGCCTTGGTTTTTGCAGTTGTCCCTTAAGGGTGATTTCAGCAACAGAAAATATTTGCGCATACTTGTCCTACAGAAGAACGTGTACTGACAAATCTGTGACTGTCGGTCAGTAGAAATGGTAGATGATGCCCTCTACTGGCTAACTACTGTTAACTGCATATGGAATTTCCCAACGTTTTAGACTCCAGTCACATAAAAATGTTTTTAACCCTTATAAATTCCAGAGCCATCTGTGCTTTGGCACAAGAATTTAAGTTATTCATGCAATAAATGTTAGACATCTGAATTAATAAAAGTAATAGGTCCCAAAATAGAGCTGCAAGAGTAATTGTATTACTTAGTTTGAAAAGTTTACTACATTTAAAAAAAGCTGTTTGGTCTTGTTTATAATACTATTTTAAATGCATTGGGTCAGATCCCTGGGTGGTGTTATATTGTTGTTAACGCATTCTGAACGTTTTTCATTGAACTGGTGCCTCTCTTTCAGTTAAGCCGGCCCCTTTGGAGATCAAGCCTGTATCTGAGTGGGAGGAGTTTACGGCACCAGTCCGTTCACCTGTTACCAGGTCCTTCACCAGGGAGTAAGTGTCAGCTGAAGCAGATCACAGATTAGGCATGTTTCTGCATGGCCTTCACACAACAGACTCCACAGGCTACATTACTAATCATTCATGCATTCCGGTAGTGTTGTCCTAACTCATAATGTAGAAATGGTAGTGATGATAGTTAAGTAATAAACATCACTACCCAACATTCCATAATAGTAAATGTCTTAGTGATGATATTCAAACAATGCCGTGAATTGTGTTATTGAGTAATGGATGTGTGTGTCACGTTGCATATGTGACTAGAAGGCAGTTTTAAAGTGAATGTGAGTGAGAAATGTGACACACTATCAGTCGCCCAATCAGCCGTGGAGGTCCAGCTTAGACTGTGTATTAACCCAGACAGCGAGAGTTTGTGATGCTGTTCTTTGTGTGTGTGTGTGTGTATGAGCAGCAGTGTAAACGTTGTCCTGCTGCTCAGCCCCTCTAGGTTTCCCATGCCTCCCAGACCACCCTCGGGTCATAGCACTGCCTCCAGCACCGACTCTGAGGACTGTGATGAGAATTATGTAACCATGCAACACGCTAATATGTCTGCAGATGACCCAGTATGTAAAACCAACACTACAGCTACTGTTCCACTCCAATATATCCTAATATATGCAGTCAGGATAGAAAGCGAAATATACGTTATATTAACTTTATTTAGTGTGAATGTATTTGAGCAATAAGGTATGTGAAGCTGTGCTATATTGTGTACATAGTCATGATTTAAGGGTGGTATTAAAGATGACAGCAAGGCCAGTGTTTGGATCCCCTTCAAGCGTGACTATATTTATAATATGGCACAGAGTGCTTTAATAAAATGTTTACCACATAATAAAAAATAAGGGACTAAAAAAGAGAGAATATGAGACACAGTCCCTGACATGTAAAGGGCAGATATTGACCAATCAGCATCCTGGTTTCTATTTATTTATCTAGACAAATATATTACAGATATATTAACAGTATAAGAGACATTAAGAGGTTCTTTGACACTTCTGTCATTGAGATTTTAGTTATCTAATAATACTTTTACAAATATTATTTTTTAACTAAACTTAAACCCAGTTTATGATCTAACTGTCATTGTGACTTTCAGATTCTTTAATTCTTATAAAACAGTTTCATAAGAATCAGGATAGTTTTACAAGCTCAGCATAGTGTTTCTACTTTGAACAACATTATAGGCAGATTTTTAGGAGTACAGATGTGCAGTAAGTGGGCACATAACAGTCAAATAGAAGGACCCCCTCGCTGTTTTTCTATCACTTTCCATTATTCTCTGGGTTTTTCTCCATTACCCCTTTTTCTGCTGCGTCTTTCTTCCATGTCTCTCTCTGGCTTTATGGTTTCACCTGAAGATGAAGGGCTTCTTATATTTGTTCATTTATGTTTGTTTGTTTGGTTGTTTTAATGAGATTCTTGCTTATGTTAATGGACCTTTTTCATAATGTGAAGTGAATGCATGGCTTGTTTTGATTTCTAAGAAGTTGCCAACCAGTAAATGCATGTCAGAGAGTATTGCATAACCAAACTAACAGACTGCATTTTCTGCACTTGGTCTTTCTTGCATTCTGTCGTGGCCCTTTTGTCTGGCAGCTTTTTATCGGTTCTCATCTGTATTCTGCACTTCGCAATTCTGGTTTCTCTGCTTTGCCATTTGTTTCCTGTTTCCTCTTTGATTTTTCTCCTCCATGTACTTCCAATCTATAGAGAGGAGTCCTTCTACTGTACAGTTCCCATCACCCCTATAAAGAGAGAAGTGTCAGGGCTAGATCACTTGGAGGAGGTGAGCGGAGGTTGTTCAAAAAGATATAACTTCACTCTACGGATGTGTGTCTTCAAACAGCAGAAGTGGTTTTATTACCTTTAGATTATTAAAGCAAAAACAGCACTAGACTTTATTACTGCATCCATTTAACTGTGTATTGGTTTAAACACTGTTTTGACGGTTAAATTGGCAACTAAAATCTAATAATCATCATAGATATACAGTACAACACCTGATTGTATTGGTTTGTTTACTGAGTTTTATTAGCAGTGAACTGATGTTACATCTGACAGTTATTTGGTAATGTTGTTTTTATTGAGTGAGTCATGCAGAGAGAAAGAGGCTTTTTGTTTTTTGACTTACGATTAAAAATCCTTGCAAGCAACAGTTTTAGAAGTCAAATTTACATTTGCAACAGATGGGGTTGTTTCAAACAGAGTCCTGTTGAACTAATGGAACATTAATTAGAATAAGCAGGAATGATTATTATTGAATTAATTATGAACCTTTCAGATTTAATTTCTGAAAGCCAAGGCCTGTTTCCCTCTGCATATTCTGTAGATACACTGTAACTTGGTACCAAGGTTGTGCTACTGATTGATAGACTAGTTATTTAAAAACTCTTTTAGTCTGTTTACTTACATCACCTAGCAGTGTCATAAATTAATATATCAGTAGAATAAATCTTTTAACTAATTCTGACTGCATCATTGACCATTTACTTATGGTACCTGCCATATGTTTTGCTTGTTTTCTGATGTTTTTGGTGTTTTGTGTGTCAGAACATGAAGCTTGTTGCACCAATAAATGCTGATGGAGGTGGCAGTCCCATGGTGAAGCCCAAAGGAGACGGCCAGGTGGAGTATCTGGACCTCGACTTGGACCCAAAATCAACTCCTCCTCGCAATGTAAGGCACAACAGAACATTATTAGGGACACTGGCTATACCTTTATTGAAAATGGGGATTGAAAAATATCCGGAATTGGAAAAAAAAAAATATATATATATATCCAAATATGCATGTTTATATATGGATTGTGTGTAGTTGTAATTTACCAAGTCATCATAAGTGTCTTTTGTGTTGTTTTCCTCCAATACTTCACAGCTGTAATATTTTAATTGAAATAAAACATCAATATGGGGCATAATGATGCATGTTGACAGCAGAGTTAATACACTCTTGACCATATGATTGTTTGAATTAACAATTAATAAAGAACAAAGTATTTTGTTGGATAAGCTTAATATTATATAATATTATATTAGAATAGACAGTGACAATTCTATCAGGCTGGGACAATATTTTCCAGAGCCAACATTTTGACATTCTTCTTTTATTTCTTATTTCTTCTTCTTCTTATTTTTTCTCATCTCCACCCTGCAGAAGAAGAGTAACGGGACTGGCATTTCAGCGTCAGATGAAAGGGTTGACTATGTGGTGGTGGATCAGCAGCGGACACAAGCCCTCAAGAGCACACGTGAGGCTTGGAGTGATGGACGGCAGTCGACAGAGACAGACACCCCCACCAAAGGGGCTAAATGACACCCAACCCTTCCCTCCTCTCCACTTGATTGGGACTTGAGGTTGGCTGAGGAACGGAGGACTCTGCACGCGGTCTGAACTCCTCCGTTTCTGCCTCCCTGTTTGATTTTAGATACAGCTGTGGGACAGCGCCTAGGTCACAGCTCCCAGATCAGCTAGTTTACACTGCTTCCTGCAAGACGACAGCACCCACTGCAGGGGAAAGCTGATCTGAGGGAACCTCATGTATAAGCTGACAGACTCTTTGTAGGATGGACTGTAATCTGCACAGGGGCTGAAGGACTGAAAGCCTGGAGAAATTTTTGCTTACAGAAGAGCATTATTCATACTATAAGAGTACACACTGCCCCACTCCCCACTTGGACAGTTTCTGATTTTGAATAACTCCCTCATATTGTGGTATTAAAGCACAGTTTTCCACAGACTTGTGGAATATGACCGTAATATATGGCCGTTAACTAGCTTGAACAACTGTAGTTGTTTTAGTCCTTTTTCATTTTAACATGTTCACAAAACTGCCACCGTGGATTCTCTGTAATGCTTTAAGGAGCCATTCTGTTTTAAAGTTCCATAATAATATGAAACCTGTAAACAACCAGGTTTCGTTTTTTCCATTTTTTTGGGCCTTAAGTGTAATTCAGTAGTGCAATCAAAAGGTTTTGAATTGCCTGAGCAGGAAATGGTGTAAGAGTTTGTTTGAAAAATAATTTCATTTGCATTTAAGACAGCAGACAGACTGTATAAAGTGTTATGTACATGAATAAAAGTGTCCTTTATTTGTAATATCTGGTATGTTAAGGCTAAAGTGTGGATTCTGCAGGATAGAAATCTACACGGTCTGAGATGGTATCAGAAACTATGAAATGTTATTGGTGGAATTAAGAACTGTGATAGTTTTTAACAGAGAACTTCTCTGGCTTTTTTGTTTTGTTTGTTTGTTTGTTTTATGTTCCGTTTTGTTTTTCTGTTTTCTTTAATTCAAGGTATCAATTTACAGAAGCGCCAAGGTCAGGTACTCACTGAAAGGTTTAATGGATTTCATTTATTTTATTTTGCAACTATGGCATTAGTCTTGCAATTCACATGTTCTCATAGAAACCTTTGGTAATTGCTTTTGAAACCTTTGGTAAGATAGTAGCGGCTTTGTTCTGTGTAAGATGACTTCAAAAAGGGGGAGAGGAAAGCCGGACAAGTAGTTTCAGGAATTTTAATTTGATTTTGCATTTGCTTTTTGATTGGTCTGTCAATGCATTTTATTACCACTTTGATAATTTATTTCAGATGAAGTTCCTTAGTTCTTGGAAACTAATTGCCTTACCGTTGCAACTTTTTTGAATGTTGTAAATATGATCCATTCAGTGGTTTTAGCTCATGTCAAAATACATTTATTCAGAATACATCCGAATAGAACTTCATTGTGTGTGTGCAAAAAATAGCTCTACTAACTACTGTCCATAAGCCAAGAAGACACATTTGATGTGTTGCAACACCATACGTGGCTTTAGCTGTATATATATCTATACAGGCTTTTCAAGCATGTCTTTTTTGATTCAAAGCTGTGCCTATATTATTTCCCTTCTACTCAAAACTGTCTGTTTCTTTAAAAGTCCTCAGACCCTGATGCTTTATATCTTTTTTAATGAATCCAAACGAAATGTACATTTTAAAATAAACTCAATAAAAATGATACTTTAGGAGATTACTGTTGGCATTGTAACGTATGCATTTTTAATTCAATATGAGCTGCACTTTTAGTTATTAAATAGATTTAGGTGTTAGGGGTTATTGCACCCTAAATGGTGTCCTGACTTGGCATCCTTCTGGTATTTTTAAAATGGTATACAAAAGACTGTGTGGTCAGGACAGTCTTCAACTTACAGGACCATTTGAAAGCCTTAAGTGTGTTCAGCAGCTTTCTCTGTATGCAAATGAGACTAAACTGCTTAGTTTGCATTTGTGATCGTCCCAACAACTCTGATGTGCATGTAATGCGACAACAGTCAAAACTCATCACAGGTTATAGTAGTTGACATTGATTTATTATTTAAAGGCACTTCAAAATGAAACAAGTATCTTAATTTGTGTTTAAGTTGAAACTGCCTCAGCTAAAATGCACAAGTCTTACAACCAACAGATAATGAACAATACCTTACTTTGAATTAAGTACAACAAAATCCTGTAACTCTTAAACACGTGATAAAATGGCATCATTTTTTGAATTATCCTCAAACACAAGAAAAATGGTTTATTAACTGATATTGACTTCTTTGCATCTGTTCGTGATGTAACTTTTGTGCTGTGATGTTAAAGTTTAGCTTTTCCACAATACAAGGCACATAAAAAACATACTGTATATAAAGGTTGAAGGGAAATTAAATGTTTTATGACTGGAAACATTTTCTATCCACTGCTGTGGACTGCAAAACAATTATTAAATGCATTAAACAGTAAACATGAAACAATCAAAAGGGGTACCACTCACTAAAAAACAAAAATGCAAGCACCTTAGTCTGAAAGTATAATTAACAGATTCTGTAACAATTCCTGTTACTTAATGTGAAATGAACATTTAAAATGTCCTGTAACAATGATTGAAATGTGTGGTTCACAACGTTTCAAGTTTTATCAGGGTGTACTAATACCTTTGTTGTTACTTTTTCCTTTTGACACCAATGGCTGGTTGCATAAACTGCTTAGACTAGTATTACAAATGACAAAACTGTGCATAACTTTTTTTACATAGTCAATTACATGTAGCTTAAACTAATTTGAAAAGTTTGAAAGTCTGATTAGCCCAACTAATTGCTAGCTGGTCCGACTAGTTCTTAAGTATGGAAGCATGGGTATTCAAATGATGTAATAGGCAAAATGGCAATGCAGTATGTAAAATAAAATATGTTGAGGAATTCAACACACACGTACATGGGTTTTATTTGTGCACGTAACACTGAAACCGAGGAATGTGTGGTGGCTGTTTCATCTGACGCCATTTTTCCACAGACCAATGAAGAAAGAGAAATGACCAATGTAGATTATATTTTTGAATTTGAATTTTCATTTCGCACCAAATTGTGCACATACAGAAATGCATTGCTATTTTACATATTACATTATCAACTGAATATTGCTAACCATAAGCTGCCATACAAGACAGTCTTAACTTAGTGGCTATGTTTATGCAACTGGGCCAAGGTACGAACAACCAGTTATATACACACAATTACATGTGTTATTCTGAACCACATTTTTACATGTTCTGAAAATGTATAAAAATAATACATTCTGAATATTTACGAACTTCAATTAACAATATTAAACATCATGCTTCCATTGCATAGCAACACAATCATGTGGGAACACTGATTTGTGCTCTTGTACACAGTAGCTAATGTCATGAAACATAAAAATAGATACATTTATTACATAAATGTGTAAAGAAACCAGTTCCTGCATCTATTCCATTGCTCATGAATCTCCCACACACACTTAAGAATGGTTGACATATATAATGAAAATAAACTAGACGGTGATTAAAAAAAACTATTCTTAATACAAAGTTAAAAGTTTTGAGACTGCTGACTGAGGCCACTGCTACCCAATGTGTCAAGCATGCCAAAATGAAGTGACCTTTAATTCTTTTTTAATTCAATTTTAAAATGGGTTACTTATAATGTTACATTTTCAGATAAAAGCTAAAAAAGCAAAGCACAGATTTATTCTGTTTGTCTGAGAACAGGTTTACTGTGGCCAACTCTGGTTCCACCATTAGAAGCACACTACAATAACATTAGTACTACAAAGCTCAACAAGCAACCTCCATTTGTTTGACTGGATTTATGAGAGCTACCACTGATCTTTGAAGGCAAGCTGTCTTCACTGCCTATTGAATGAACAATTTAGCAGTTCACAGTTAAGTTGGTTCAGAAGCTGCACTTGTGAGCCACATGTGAGGGGGTGTCATTGTAACTGAGGCTTAAATTGCCAGCACTGTTTCCTTAAATTGAATATTTCTCTGTCCTCAATTTCATCCACTATACTTTAAAGCACCATTTAGTTTAGGCATGAATGTCTTTTATTGGTTTTTAGAAACAACAGGCTGTTTAAACCTCAGAGCTATCCTCACTGTACCTCATGCCTGCCGTCTCTCTGCTATAGGCTGTGCAGGAGGAAGTGGAATAAGGTGGATGCTTTTTCTCCTTCCTCTTGCGCCGCATGAGGAGAACCACCAGCAATACTACCAAACATACCAGCAGAATGAGCCCAGCCACTCCCAGCAATGTGGACATACCAGTGGGTAGAGAGAAATCTGAACCAGGACCTTTACCAAGGCTCCCTTCCACCAGAGGTTGCTCCAGGTGGGTCTCGCGGCCCCATGGTTGGCTCACCCGCAGTCGGTTTGAGCGGTCCAGGGCAATATGCTGGATGTTGGTGCCACGGTTATTCTCAACACCGATGTCCAAAACTTCTGGGTCAGGTACTGCACGACGACTACGGCTTTGTGTGGCAGGGTCAGCTATGGCAGATGATAAAACATGGTGGTGCTCAAGGCTTCGTTTACCACGGTTGGCATTCTCTTTAGAGCGGAGCGTGTAGATGGTGTGGATGAACCATTCCCGACCAGCAGCAACCTGAAGAATAAAACATGAAAGAATGCCTCAAATACACACTGCTGATTCGTGGCTTTTTATACTGATCTTGAGAGGCTGATAAAGGTGAGTCCCTGACCTGGAAAAGAGGAGATGATGACAAGGTGAAGCCATCGGATCCAGGTTGTCGGACTAAGGGAAGGGCACCAGGGGTATCCAAAGCCAGGGTAGCATCAAATTGTACATTTCCAAAGGAAGTAGCCTGGGTTTCTGGCTGGGCTTTGTCCTAAAATTAAAAAAGAAAACCCTGTTAAATACAGTTGTTTCCTAACTGAAGATAAACACAAAAAGATTATTTATTTAAACCACCTGTCTTCTGTAGGTGTGAACTATGAAAACTTTCTATGTGGAAAACCACATTCATTATAAATGTTTATATTAGTATAACAAAAAAAACATAAGGTAAATATTTACATACCAGGATCTTGATTCTGTAAAGCAGGGATGGAGCATCCGCCAGACATCCGTACTCTTTATTGGTAGGGTTGTACTTGGGCACGTAGCCATCAGTGCCTGTACATAGAAACACCTTTTCTATGCTGCAGGAGAAAGAGTCTCCCAGGTTCTGTACTGGGTCCACCATCACACGCCCATAGATATTAGAACCTAAAAAAAAAGAAAAGAGGTTTTAATTAGTACTAAATTCAATTCAGTTCAGTTAAATTCTTATCTTTTTAACATTATTAAGTTATTAATAATATTAAGTTAACATTAGTACCTTCCATAAAGGCAGTGTCCGTGCCCTCTCCAAACCCCATGGAGCCATCGGACAGCCACACTTCCTTCTTTGACAGCAGAAACATCTGTGTATTCAAACTAAACTCTGCTGCTACAGGGTCACTCACCTGAATAAACAGAATTTCAGATGCCAAATTACATCCATATCTTACATTATTTGCAAACTCTTCATACTGAATCACGTTGAATCCAAAATCTATTATCATAATTTCCATAATTATCAATAATTTCCCTCATATTAAGGCATGATGACAAATTTGTGTACATATAATCCATGAGACATCATCCATCCTTGTGCTCAATTTACACATATTACCTGAGTCATGTAATAGTTATATAACCTGGAGTTGTGATTGTAGATGAACGTTCATTTATGCCTCCTTTATATATTATATTATTATATAGTATTAATGTTAAAGTTTTTAAGAAGGCAATTGGCTTGCTACTTTGATCAGAATGAAGGTTTAATGCTGGGGCCCGAAACCAACCTGCTGGAAGCGAATATCCATGTCGAAGGTGAGGGGCTCCCTCGGGTGGCACACGGGGGGAATGCTGAACTCCCCGTTTGGTGAAGCACTGCATGGAATCAGTTTTACGGTATAGGTGCCGGAATAGTCCCTCACCTAACATCCACACACAATAGATATTTTTTATTTTTTAATTATAAAATAAATTCTAATCATTAAAACTGTATGGTACATATTTGTTTTTTTAAATTGTGACCAGTATGATTGGTAATATCTAAAGAAATAGTGAAAGGTAAAAAATGTGACTAAACTTACGGCAAAGTCAGAAACAAAGCTCCATTGTTGCATGGGCTGGTTGTAAGTTGGTTCGGTTCTGACCAGGGAAAGAGTGAAGGTGAGCCCAGGGTGGTCAGCTGACATGACCATGGAGAACAAAGTGGTTCCTGAAAGCCAACACACATTAAAGTGTCAATCGCCAACATTAATAAATATTTTACCTGAAGGCACATGGTTTAATTCTAGTATACGTAAAAAAAAATTTCAGTTCTAAATATACATCATGAACATCTTCTACTATTAGTTCAAATGTTCATTTTATAATTATTGTATCTAATATATTTAGATAAAATATTTATAAATATTTACACACACAAATAGTATCAATAATTCAGCCACAATGGGAGCATGTGTTTTTTTATTATGTTTATGTGATTTATTAGACAGCGAAAACACGCTGAATGGAAAATATAAAACAAAGATGTGTTGGGTACAGAAATGTTGTTGTTTACATCTTGATTCTTAAAAAATAACATGTGAGGTTTGGCAGTATTGTGGATATAAGAAAACGAAAACAGGCCATTTCCAATAAATAAATAAATAAAATAATTTGATGAGCAATATGACAACCGTGTTTTTAAACACAAGCCCGCCATACACAATCCAAAACACAGCAATTGAAGGTAAGCAGTGTTGCCAACTATTTCCTTTATGCATGAATTATAGTGGCTGACCTGATTTACAAATCTGACAGACACCATAAACATAAGTTGAAGACAGCAACTGTGCAGGGATTTCAGATATATTTACATGCAAAATAATCATTAGACAGAAAAAAGCGTCTTTGTTTCTCTCACACAGCGCGCCTCAGTCTCAGTATAACCACGTGCGCTACGTTCTACTGAAAGAAACGAAGATTTATTGCTGTTTCAAAGGCTCTATGATGGTCTGAAAAGTCGCTAAATCCAGCGACACAATGTCTGTTTTTCGTTTTATTACCCTCACATGCTTAATGCACTGAACTGGATGTCTATTAGGATTTTTTAAAAAGGACACAACGAGATTTACACCAGAAGATGGCAGTAAAAAGCTTTTTTTTTTAAATAGCTCTGAATGATTTAACTGACTGAATGACTCAGAGCACAGGTGAATTTTACTAGAATTAATCGTGCATGTAAAATAGCGCACAACATATATTTGCAATGTAATGCTTGCTTACTGAATACTGTACAGTATGCACTGTATGTTGCTATTTATAAAAAAAAAATAAAGTTTTAAAATTATTACTAAAACTAGTAAGTGAAACTTTGAACGTTTTAATAAAGTAATCAAGTATAAAGTATTCTGCATTGTTGACGGATGTGGGTGGCATGCACTTATCACCTTGGAAGTAATATGGTTGTTTTGTATTTTAAATTCAGTTTTGTGTAAAAAAAAATGTTTTGGCAGGTTAAGAAAAATGTGCAGATAAATTATCAGTTTATATGTATACTTTTTTACACACATTACACATGCCATATACCGCAGAAATAGCAACAGTATGCTGTTATTAAGCTTTAACGTATCCATAGATTTATCTAAGACAGTTTAACAGCACAGTAAAAGTGTCTTTCAGGCAAACGTTACCTGGATGAGACATTACAAACTGCCCCCTGAATCGAGCCTCAGTCTTAAAGTTGACAACAAGACGGCCCTCCTCGTTGATTCTCATGCTAGTAGGATACATGGCACCTATAAAAATGATTGTACAAATAAGAATATCAGTGAGGTTTCATGTCTTTGGATTTATTTGTACACACTGACTGATATATAATTTAATGACAAAATGAGCCCAGGCTGGGATCTCAATGCTAGCAGGATGGCGTTTATATATTACCTTGCAGTTCAGCCTCTGGTGGGCTTCCAATACCATCTTGCCATAATATGGCAGTGTCATACACAAAGGTGAGCCGTAGCTCAGACCGCAGGTCAAAATGTTGCCAGCCGCCTACCGCGACAGGAGAGTGAAAGACATAGGACACAAACAGAGGCACCCGCAGTGTTAAGTAGGACTGAACAAGATTCAGCACCTACAAACAAAGGTACAGAGAAAAGTGTTAAAAGACATTTCTCAGCAGATCATTGAAAAATGAAAGTCCTGTTATTTTTTCCACCTTCTTTTTTTTTGGAACTTGTTTAGCTTTTGTTCAGTGGAGCACAACAACAGATATTTATAGCAAAGTATCCAAGCTGCTTATTTACATACATTAAAAGCTAATGGTAACCATGGCTGTTAAGCAAGATTTTTAGAGGAAATTTCAGTCTGTCATATATTTTTATAAGGAAAATATGGATATGGCATGAGTCGTATACACTGTTTTTTGATGCTTAATGTCTTTTGTGTTTCACAGAAGAAAGTAAGTCAGACAGGTTTGGAACAACATGAGGATAAATTATTTTCTGTTTATTGACAGAATTTTTATTTAATTTTTATCACTTAATAATGCACAGGTACTATTTTTAGGATTTGAGACTGAATATGTTTTGAAATTCCCTCACACATATAAAAAAGAGAATTTCACTCCACTCTGCATATTGTTCCATTTCCAACAAACCATTTCCTGAAATCTTTACCTGTCCATCTGTGCCAATGGATCCCCCACAGTCATTCAACAGCTCTGACATGTCGTAATAGCTACTGAACTCCCACAGACATGCCTCCAGGTTGAGGTTGCGGTAGAAACGAAGAGAATTGGTGCTACGCATGGCTGCACTATACTGGTATGGTGAAGTCTCACCAATGATTTCAGGGTTCTTTGTGGCATCAGTTATAAAGCCATGTGCTGTTTGGATCTCATTGAAATCCAGGAGGTTAGAGCAACGATGGTTCCCAACGCGTGTTCCATCTGGACTAAGAGTTAGCTCAAAGTTGGACAGGGGACGCGTTGAGATAACAGGCAGCATGCCTGAGGAGAAAGAATGGAGATTAATGTGATCTGTGGTTCAAAACTCTGGCATTTTCTTGACATTTAGGTGTATATTTAATTAATATTGCATTGTTTGTGATGGAGGTGGTCACTCACCATCCATGTGGGGCATAGTGACAGTGAGTTTGATCAGATTGGGGTAGTCAGGGTCATCTGGGCCGGTGTAACGGATTTTAGCTGAGAATGGTTCAGCACCCACTGTTCCAGGTATACGAGGCTGACACAGACCTGTGGATGGTAGACAACTGATTACAACAAATTCACCAATTATCAATTATTCTTTACTAACAATTCGCCTGTTGGGTTACCTGTATGGTTTTCTAAAAGTCTGTTTTATCTATCTTTTAAATTATTACTTTTCCCAGGCACTGTAGAAAGCAATTACTGAAACAAACCAACAAATGCTTTACAAAACCCTGTGCATTACTGGTGTTATTTTGTATTAGTAATACTTGAGCAGTGAGCAGTAATCCCTTTGTAGTGGTGATATGATCCTCACCCTCTTCTCGGCTGATGACCACAATGGGTGAGCTGAGCTCAAGCCCTGCGTCTCCATTGACGTTGATGGCTCTGGCGGCACATTGCACGCGTGAGCCAGCCTGGAAATAGATGGAGTCAAGGGTTATGGACTTGGTGTTAGTGAAGAAGGTGTTGGTGTCCACTTCTCGCATAGGGCTGGTGACTCCATCTGGCCCACTTGGGGCACTAACTAACCACCGGTACTGGGTCAGTGTGTCATTGATGTTCTCCACTGAGCAAATGGAGCCAGTCTTGTCAAAGTCAAAATATTTGGGGTTGCAGGCCTAGTGAAACATAGACATGGCAATCAGAAAAAATGAATCAAGAAAAAAACACAAGTGGTTAATTGAAAAATAACTGGGCCCATGATTGCTGTCACTTACAGTGACACAAACAACAGGATATCCAGTGGGAGGGTGGGGATTGTCTTTAGTCCGAATCGTGTCATCATACAAGAGCAATGACACCACCTGAGGTACAGCTGGGAAGGTGACATCAGCCACACTATTCATCTCTTCAATGTACACGATAGCCTTGTTCATCTACAGAAAATAAGAGAAACATGAAAGTCTCATTTTAAGAGAGAAGGAAGAATCTCTAGGTTAAACCTCCAAAAACAGTGCAAAGAAAAGACAAAACTCAGTATGAATGATGTTAAACGTGAGTTTAAATCTGGCTTGGATAATTCCTCCTAAACTTATCACAACGTTATTTCCTGTCATCTCTTAAAATGTCACTGTCAATAAGATGACCAAAATCCCTACTAAAAACATGAGTCTAAGGCCTTGACTGTAGAGGTTTGTATACATGTTCATTACATATCTCTGTTTTTAGTGTGGCATTGTGTCCACTGAGAGCCATTTACACCATGCAGACTCTTTGAAAGAGACTGGAGACTGTGATTGCGTTGTGCTGACAGAGACAGCTGCCACACGGCTATTTTAGCAAAAGAGGGACGCTAGTGTGTGTGTGTTGTGGCCACTGGGGGGTATTTATAGAGATTATGGTCTCTGACCTGTATCTCAGCCACCATATACTCGTCAGGCTTCATGTGAACGGTGAAAGCCTCACGGATCTCTCTTTGTCCATCATAAAGAACCTGGATCTCCACGACATGCTCTGTCTCACCCTCTTTAAACTCCACATCTGAAATAACATACAGACAAAAGTAATAAGAAGACCCGGCTGAACAAAAATAGGATAGCCTGTCACTAGTTAAGACCATAGAATTAATAATGTCCTCAGTTGGTATTTGCAGTAGGACAGTAATCTGTTCTACATGTCAAAAGAATGTGTGATCTGTAATCTCCATTCTTCTTTTACACGCATTACATTTTAAAGATCATGTTAAAGTTAAAATAATATTTGTAAATATTACTGAATGTAAGAGGATCATAGTTAGTAGATTTTATTGGTATCTTGCTGACCTTGAGAAAGGGGATTGTAGTCTTCTCCTGATGTCGCAGAGCCATCCTTGGTGTGAATTCTAACCACAGAGACCTTAGATGTATCACCCTGACGCAGGACAGGGATCTTCACTACAGCAACCTCCCCAGGAACTTGTGGCTCTTTAATGCTGTATTTGATCTCAGCAAACCTGATAATGGGTTCTGAGAAGAAACCACACAACAGAAGTATTCCTTAATTTTCATGTATTGGTCCCTTTAAGGGGAGTTTGTTAACTGTTTCATATTTACTGTATGTTTGTTGCTCAAGGTGAATTGAACAAAACGATACTTACTGTCCTTATGGTCAGTGATGGTGACCAGAGTCTCTTTTTGTTCCCCTACTGAAGCTCCATATGGTGATTTGCTCTTTGGTGTACCCAAAACCAGGCGAAATTCCTCATCCTCTTCATAAACTGAGTCATCCACTAAAGTAACTACACATGGTTTCTCAATCTCACCTGCAAACATTTAGATATATGCAAAAGGTGAGCAAATCACAATATCATAAATGGATAGAGTAAAAAAAGGTTGAAGGATGGAACAGAAGGTGGTAAGACCTGGTAGGAACACTATGATGGACGCGTCAGTATTGGGTCGTTCATCATAGTCCATCATGACTTGGGCAGATCCTTGGCGTGTATAACAGCGGACTGTGGATCTTTGACTGATGTCACCACTACGATATACCATTGCCTTCAACTCTCCATCAGTTTCATCCACCTTGTACTCCGCCTCCCTAAACTGGACTTTGGGCACTGCCAGCACAAAACTTAATGTTGATTAAATTATCCAGTACCACTCATCTTTTTTGATCAGCACTTTTTCACAAATTATCTACACTTTAATCTCTTAAAAACTGCAAAACCTTTTAAAACTGTGTGTTTTATGGTTGTATAAAAGTTTTTAAACCATTACTTACAATCTGTGACGGTGTCATTGATAGTAATGACAGTCTTGCTAGGCTCTCCAAGAACTGCGTTCATTGGCATACGCAGCACCAACTCAAACGTCTCTGGCCCCTCCAGCTCTGGTTGGCCCAGGTCATCCAGGATAGTCACACGGAAAGTTTGCACAGTCACACCTGGAGCAAAGTCCAAGTTACGGCTGATTCCCACATAATCTAGACCAGCTGTGAAGAAGAAAGAAGGATGGGGGGAGTAAAGTATGAAAGCCATATCCATCACAATGACTGATTGATGTTTTCCTCAAACATTTTAAAGTTTGTTTTTTGACTCATCTTTCTTTACCTTCTGCTGAGACAGGGTCACTCTTCCTGGACCGAACTGTGACAGTGGCTGTCTTTGAAAGGTCAGTGCCAGTCCTCCACACTTTCACGTCCACATAACCATCGCTTTCGTCCACCATGTACTCAGTCTCTCCAAAATAGAAAGATGGCTCTGTACCAGAGGAAAAGTTGATTTAACTTTCACTGAAGTTATTTCATATATTCTTCTACATTTCTTTTACACAAAACCATGCTTTTAATAGGAAATAACCTAGACAAATAAGCAGAGAGGTGCCAATACGGTTAAAGCCATTGTTCTCATCATTGTCATGTTCCATGTTACACAGGGGTGTTCAGTCCCATTAGTGCATCAGACAAAGAGTTGGCTCCGTCATCACCCCCATAACAAGAAACCACCTACAAACTACCATCATTTCCAACTTCCTGTCTGAGTAATGGGTGATTCAAGATGCACTTGGGTGAGTGTTTATGTTTGTGTACATTTGGGGGGTCTGAGATTGTCCACGAGAGATATATTGACTTCATGGGGCTCATGATAAATGAACGCAGAGGAAAAAAGGGCTTTCCAGTCTGGGGGTAGAGGCTGTAAGTTTGAGGGGGTATATAAAGAGAGTTGTGACATCTCCATAGAAAACAAGTCAGAGACACAACAAAAAGATCCAAATTCTGGCTGGTATCCAGACCACAAGTCTATCCAGCAGTCCCCCTCGTAACCAGACACAGATATACTGCTTGTTCTTCCCAGACCCACCAAGATGCTGAACTACAATATGAGCATTAATCTTCACTATTACGGTCTAGGCATGTACATACATTGTTCACACATAAATATCTTTTGGAGGTTAGATTCCAGATTGTAAAGGATAGGGTTGCTGTTTGTTGTGTGTTTGCTACAATTAGACAATTTGAGTGAAGAAAAAACCTCTCTCCGGCAATGTCATTTGGTCTACATGTTCTAGATTTCCCTTTTTACAATCAGAATGCAAAATTGGTTTATTACAAAGGCCTGTGGTTTAAAAGGCACATTCCTGAAATAACTTTAAACATAACAACTCGGCAGGCTGCAAACTGTGTCTTTTGTTTGGATAGTGCCCTGTTTCCTTTTGTAGTAATACACACATATCCTGAACCTGCATGGACAAGATGTTCACAAAGCTTTTTCACTGCCCACGCTGAGGTTTATGGGTCGTTACAGAGGTCATGGGGCCTCAATTGTACTCTTTCAACTTGTTTTGGGTTATCATGTTACTACACAGTCAAGGACAACAGTGGCATGACCACAGCGTAAAGATAGATTGTTCTGTGGATATCTATCCTGTCAAAGTATGTGTAATAAAAAGAACTGAAAAGAAAGAACAGGTGTGTCACGTCAACACAACCGCAGAAAACTGAGATGGTTTTTCATCTTTTTGACGATAGAGGAACATTTTTACACTCTGAAGATATGAAGGGACGTGTTTGTAGTATATGTAGTGTTCCTGTAGCTCAGTTGGTAGAGCTGTGCAAAAAGTTATGGGTTCATGTACGTGTACTGACAAAATGTATAACTTGAATGTACTGTAAGTCCCTTTGGATAAAAGCGTCTGCCAAATGCATAAAATGCTAAATAATGCATTAGCTTCATGTAAAGAATGCTAATATTGTATATATTTTCTCTGAGACTAGTGGATTGTGTTTATATAAAGACTTCTGAATCAGAGCTGGGTTTTGACACTCACAGAATGACCATAGACCATTATTTTCCAAACCTAAAATGTTTTAAACTTTTCTGCATTGTTTTGGGTTCTATGTACCGTGAAATAGAACAGTTTTCCCTGTTGAAATTCCTAAAGTATGTTTTTTGCTTCCATTCTAACTGAATATCATAGAAGTTTCACAATTTTTGTGTTCTGCAGTGAAGACATATTTCTTAATATTGATTCTTTAAAGTTTATATAATAATATTTCAATATTTATTTTAAAAAATATATTTTAAATTAGTTACTTCAACAGACCACAGATTTTAACAAACAAATGACAACCATCTTCTGGCATAAAGAATGTACTGCTGAAAAATGCAATTAAATAAAAGCCAGATAATAAAATCCGGCTATATGTTTGTATGCAAGCCAACTCACCATCATCACTATCAGCCAAGATAACCACCTTAGCACTGGGGAACTTGGCTCCCACTTGGCCGCCCATAGGCATACTGAGGGACACATTAAAACTCTCCTCTTCCTCATAGAGGGAGTCATCAATTATTATAATGCGACATGGCTTTTCCCTCTCGTCCTTGTCAAAGCGCAGAACACTAGTGTGGTCCTCAGGTCTTGTGATATAGTCAGAATAGGAGAGCACTGTACTGGGGGTGGTGCCCGTTGCACTGCCTGTATAAAAAAGGTTGCTTTTCATATACATTGACTTTAGTAATAAGGTGTTAAAAAATTTAGGATTACAGATCGATGTTAACATCCATTGTAGAGTTGAGATAATGTGATATAATTAATCATATAATTAAATAAATCAAGTTTTATAGATCTCACCTTGCTGAGTGTAACATATCACCATGAGTTCCTGGCTGACATCTCCTGATCTGTGGACTGGAACTAGCAGTTCTCCTATGTCCTCTTCAATACGATATTCTGCCTGAGTGATGAACACTGTAGACTCTAAAAAGATGTAAAAAGAAATGCTCAGCAATCAGAAATCAGCAATGCATCTTTAGTTTTTAAATTTGTAATTGGCGCTGTAGTCCACACAATCTGCAAGCAATTCTTTGTTATACAAAGACCAAGCAGGAAATTATTAATAGTGTATAATTACCATCACCAGGATCCACAATCTCCACAGTGGCTATATCAGGGTACTCAAGAATGGCCATCACCGGTTCTGAGAGCTGGATTTTAAATGTCTCTGAAGTTTCAAACTCTTGGTCAGTGAATATCTTGACCCTCCAAGTAGCCGTGGTTTGGCCAGGGTTAAACTGGACCTGTTTCTGGGCTTTGCCTCGGAAATCTTTGTCCACTTTTGCTGTGCCATCCTTGGTGGCAATGCCTTTGAAATAAAAAGCACTGCTTAGAGGCCTAAACTGAATTTGGGTAAATAGTATGTTTAGTATGTAAACTCAGTAGTACATAGCATGTAAATACTGTGTAAAAGTCAGTAGTAAAAAGGCTATGGTATAATTTAAGACATTGTAAGTCACAGTTAAAGGGCTGTGAAAATACCAAACTCAGAAGCAATAACTTCCAGCAGCAAATAAACATCCCATTTTTAAATACATACAAACATGACAGCTAAAGTACTTCTTTAGCTGTCATGAAAGAAATTTCTTTCTTTCTTTCTTTTTTTTTTTTTTAAATACTTACTGACAAATGATGTCTCTCCCAAATATCCCCGGCGTTTCAGTGTGACCTCCAGAAACTTTGCATCTTCATCCACTATGTAATATTCCCTCTCCAGAGATATCCAGGCCCAGTTCAGGCGAAATGGTTGTGGCTTCAGTTTGTTGCCTCCTTTTAAACAGAATAAAGCACAATTAATTGAAAAAAGAGATTAACTCAGAAAAAAGAAACTCAGTAACTCATTACTCGGTAAATTTTAGCTAATTGTTTTCTCACTTTCAGCTTTGAAAATGTAAAGAACGAGGGACCAAATGAACGCAACTTGATCCTGAGTTTTGGTTGTCCTGGGGTGGTTTCTTGTTTAACTGACACCCTCCATCCCTTTTGCCTTTTCTTCAGTACAATTGTAAAATCTATACACGATAATCTCACAGTCTTTAGCTGCTGTTGTACACTTTTTGTTGGTATTTGAAAGAGATTAGGGAACAGTGAGTCCAACAGGGTGTCAGGTTAGGTTTTGTCATCAAAAGTCCAGACCGTGACAAAAAGGTAGTTGAGAAGCATTATGGTTGGTGCAGAATAACACAAAAGATAGCCGTGGACTAACCATGAATACAGCAGCAACTATAGTAAAGACAATCTGATCTTTTGTCTTTGAGCCTTACGTATTATATTGAAGATTCTGTATTATTATTCAGTGGTGATTAGTATTAAGATGCTAGTCAGACTATAGCTGACAACATTTGACAGGTATTGAAAATGAATTTTTGTTTTAAACACATTACAGAGGAGCAATGTCCACACAGTAAAGAAAATAAAGCATGTTTCACAGGCTTAATGTAAGGTAAAATGTATTAAGCCAGAGCCAAGTGTCTCTTTCCTCAGGAAACAATTTTCTCAGGCACACTGCCCAGGTTGCATACGAGCTGATAGTGAGCTTAGTAGGGCTGTAGCAGAGATTTATCAAATGAACAACAGGCTCCCTTTCATTTAAGCATCCTGTGATCAGCTGGGCTTGGATAAGAGCACTTTGTCTGCAGAAAAAAAAGAAATATCTTTCTATTCTATAAAACTTCCACAAAAAAGATTATCGTGAATATATAGTATAACAGAAAAACTGAATAAGCATTGAAAACAGGTATTGAACACATAAAAGAATTAAGAGACAATTACGTAAATGTGTAAATGTAACATACCTCAATTAAAAAAAAGAGCTGATGCAAATGTTCTCACCATTTCGGGAAGTTCTGATAATATGCAAAAAGCATGTTGCAGCTTAAACTACGTCAAGTAGGAAATTTTTGATAGAATGGGATGAAATAACAATACTAAAGACTATAAGCTCAATTAAAGTTTTTCTTAGTTTTTCAGTAGATAAAAGAAAAAAATTATGTTAATGTTATGCTAATTTAATAGTATACATTCAGCTCTTTTTAAAAAATGTAAAACTGTTCCACAGATTTTTTTTCCCAAAAAAAAAACGTCTGCAGATTCTATCTGGCCCTGGAAATAAGCGTAAATGCTTATTTCCACAGGGAATTTAGCCATTTGACAGTAACCCGGGGCCGTTTCCCCAAATAGTTTAATTGCTATGTTTGGAAGGCAGGTGCTGTTTAAAAGTGACTGTGGAGGCCTTTGACTGTGCACTTTTTTACTTTCTCACACCATTTCTCAGTGGTTTTCAGATACCAGGAGAGAGGACTGACAGCTGTATCCTGACTCCCTGCACTCACACCCTCCCTTGTTCTTCCCTTTGTCAGCTTTTATCTGTGCATGGGAGCAACAACTGGGTGGCCCAAACCCACTGTCACGGTTTCTTACTGCTTTTTACACTCAAGGAGGATTTGTGTCTACAATGAACAAACAACACAAACGTGCCTCCCTGTGAAACTATTTCTCATGAGTGTTTCACAATGTTTTCTATGAACTTTTTTTAATCCATGCAAGTCTATCAGTTTTGTGATGCTTTAAGTATAGATGTGTATATAATGGTTTTTGTTGCAAAGGTTGTTGGGCAGTAAAGACTAAAGGCATCAGTGAGTGGTGCTAACTCATTTAATAGGCTCAGGCATCACCGGGGATGTCTGACGCTTTTAAGCTATTTATGACCCTAGTAACACATAGAAAGAATGTAGGGCTAAGTAATGGTCACATTCCCACTGATTCAGGTCAGCCCAGCCTTTCATATTGCAGAAAAAAAGAAAAAAGCAAGAACAATAGAACCAGCGTTAATAAAATCTAACATTTCTAAAACAATGTATTTCCGACTTTACAGTTGACATTTCAGTTCTAATTCTCCATTCGTGTAATTACTTAAAATACAGCTTTGAAAGGTAAAGTGAAAGGTAAAGTACCTTTGAGAGGCAAAGTCTGTATATTGAAAGACTTGAGCACAGGCAGGGCTAGCTCCAACATCACCAGGGCAAGACAAATGTTATTTGCCTGGGTTCTGAAGATGTTTTTTTGAGCACCTGAGGTTAAGGCCTAAATGGAGCTGTCCTCGGCCTTCAAACAATTACACAACTTCTATTGCCTTCAGAAAGAGCTATGGATCAGGTTGTTCCATTATACACAAAACAAGCAGTTATGGATGATACTGTAGTTCCGCCCATCTTCACCTCAGCCCACAGGTCAACACAGTAGCTGTATGTTTAGAGCCTGAGGCATGGGAGGGATTGCTGAGAGGATAACATTCATTGCCAGTGGCATACTGCAAGACTAATCTAGCCTAGTACTATATCTGCTCAAATAACAATAGTAATTGTTATTGATCTGTTTTTCTTTTCAATTTATAATTTAAGTATCCCAAGCATTAAAATTTATGACCATGCTTTAGACCTGACTTTAGAGTCTATAGGAAATGTGACCTGTGCTGGCAAAATAAGTCACAATGAGCAAATTTTAAAAAATACGATAAAGAATAACAACAAAAAATGTTGTTATTCTCAGATTCTCCATTACAGCCTTAAATGTGTATGTATGGAATGGACAAAAGCTGTCTGGAGCACCAGTCATCCAGAAGAAAACAGCAATTTTAATGGATTATTAAAAAAAAGGAAAGATGTATGAAGTTAAAATAAAGTTAATTTTAGACATTTAACTGCTTTTGGTGCATTGTGCTTAAGAACTCATTTTTGTGAAAACCTCAAATTGACATTATAACTTATTTTGCCAGCACGTCACAATTTATATTCAAATATGGGTCACATCTTTGTGACATGAGAAGCTTTGGCCATTTCCTCTGCTTCTAATAATGGCTTTTCACATGCACCATGCTTGGAAATCTATGTTAGGCGACTCAAGTCATTTCTGGCATTCCACAAGGAGAATACTTGACAAATGGCCATAGACAGGTAGTGTACTTGTCCACGTGACATCTGCGGAAGCCTTGCATCTAATTCCCAGACTGCAGGGTGATGAATTATGGCAAGGCAGACCAGCCACAGCACTTTTGACACCAGTCGCCTAAGTTGT
Organism: Ambastaia sidthimunki; assembly: GCA_036877625.1. NCBI lineage: Eukaryota > Metazoa > Chordata > Actinopteri > Cypriniformes > Botiidae > Ambastaia > Ambastaia sidthimunki. The sequence continues at coordinate 29,812 of JAZGTK010000596.1, forward strand.
CGCAGGCAGAGACGGTTCAAGAGAAAGTTCTACTAGTGAGAGGCACCACAGAGTTATCTCAAGGCTCAGATCACAGGGCACAGGAAGAACTTTGCCATCTGTGAGAGATATGAATAACCTCAGAGCCATACATCATATCCTACAGCACACACAAAATTCCATTAATCAGAGGAACTAGAGCAATAGAAAAGTGGCTCCAGTGTTTAGTGTGGTTGTGACCACTGGCACCATGCAGCAGTAAATCTTTTGCTGGGTGTTTGACACACAGTTCCGGTGCAGATAATAAAGATGACAAAAAACTGCTAAACTTGTAGAATCCACTTGTAGAAGGTTTTAGTATCCATTTATTTATCTCTACAGCTTAGGCTCAGCTGTACTTTTTATTTAGTTAGGTTAAATAAAATTTTTAGGCTGTATTTTTAGGCTGTCGGACTGTTCATGAAAACCAAGTTTTGTTACTTTTTGAGTAATTTAAAAAAGAATATCCAGACTAAGCAGAACGATCTACCCCATGTTCTAAAAGTTCAAAGAAAAACTAGGCAAAGGGAAGCCCCTGGGTGTTCAGCATATCTTGTGATGGCTTTGGGTTACAGCCAGGCAAAAAGGAATCTTTGAAAGCAGATCTGTCATCAGACCTCTGCTTCTTGAAACACACATCCCTGTCTGCAATGACTTCCATTAACACCAGGGCAGTATAACTGGTGCCACAAATCTCAGAGGAAATACATTCCTTCATCTAAAAAAATGATCATGTAACATTGCTGTGCATATAAGTTATGTTCCTAATTAATAGCATTTTAAATTTGATACATAAGCTTGAATTCTATAGGCCTATTAATTAAATTAATGCCGTAAATGAAAACAACAAATGGAAACACATTAAAACAAATTTAGTGCACTAACTATATATATATTAACATTTAGTTCTGGTTCCAGAATTTGATTGGACGAGAGACGTTCCAGAAGTGCTGATGTAACACGAACATACCTAATAAACAGCTAATGGCAGATCCAGAATCTGTGGTGCGTTTCACACAAGTTTTATTTTTTGGAAAACTTTTATTCCCCATATTTACATACTGTTCATTGTCTTTTAAATTAAAGCAATATCACACTCATGATTGTGCGTTATGGCTATATGTCAGCAGGGCTGTGATTACCTGGGTCTTGTGTCTTGTATGCAGGTTGATTTATAAAGCAAGTAAGTCTTGCGTATACGGTATAGATAAAAATAGGCTTGTATGGTTTAATAGGGCAAGCTGGATAGACAGTTAACAAAACTACATACCCCAGCCTCTATGAAGACCATCATTAGTGTTAACTATTAAACAGTTGGGTTCATAGTACAGCCAGTGATTAAAATAGTACCACCTGCTTTACACTGCACACACATTTACATGCATAACTCTGGTATCCATATCACCAGTTCCTTCACACCTCATCTTCACCCCATTGCACTGGAAACTTTAAACTATACATGGATGTGTGTGATACTCTATCCTCTTATAGCTTGCAGGCCATTGTGCCTGTATAATTTTTTTTTAGTTTTTTTTAGCAGTTAAGTAAATGTGTTTTGTTTTTTTACATGTACTATGGCCTAGGTATATAGTGAGACTAACAATATTTTGTGTTGCATTAATTGTGAACTTTGATTAAAGTTTGTCTAAGTTTTGTACAAAATAGTACATTAACAAATAACTTTCCTAGTTACTTTTGCCTTTAAAACACAGTCTTATCTTTTCCTGAATGGTCTTGTCTCTACCATCCTGGCTATGTCTCTGACAATGTGTATCTTTTGCTGGCTCTCATAGCAGTGACTGCCTCCAACTGAAATGTTGCCAAAGTGATGGAGTGCCAGCCCTGGTTTATGCTCCAGTTCCGGCGCAGTTAAAGTGCCATCAGTTAAACTGCTAACAAGGAAATGTCTGCTCTTTATTGATTTACAATCAATTTGTGCTGGTAATTTGAATTAAGTAAAAATTCAATCTTAGACAACTGAATCGGTCCGGAAAGATTTTAATCCTCACTTTAAGCACTTCAGCCATGTTTTTTATATGTTGACCATCAAAGCTACCAACATGTCCTGACTCATTCAACTAGAAAAGATTTCTTGTTTAATCAGTGTTTTCTTTAAGTGTGTATATGTTAAAAAAAGCAACATTTCTAAATCTTTAATGCACACAGACACATGTTAATGGGCTGGGCTTCTACTGTGATGTTACAGTGGAGAGAATTTGTGGATTTATGTTTAACACCATGTAAAAGTGAATTTTGCATAATAGGTCCTCTTTAAAGCAGTTTTCATGCATTTGGTATAGAAAGTAATTTTACCAGACAAATATTTCTATAATATCACTTCCATATTGTTCACACATTGGTACAGTCTTTACATCCAACTAAAGTAATGTTACTGTGACTCAGTTGGTAGGGCATTGTGTTATCAGTGCAAAGGTCATGGGTTCGATACCCAAGGAACACACATACTGATAAAAACATGTATAATTCGAATACTCTGCAATTCTGCAAAGTAGCGGCCAAATGCATAAATGTAAACATTTTTGTTAATACATAGTTTTTTGTATTTAACTCTGATAAAGTGACACATGACACTTTCAGTTAATGATAGAGGTAAGGAAAGAGAAATTCTTACCATTATCTTCCACTCTAAAGTAGAAAATGTCACTTGTGGCATTGGATCCGTCCAGAAGCACATAACAAATCTTCATATCATCAATATCAGCTAGAAAAGGGAACATATATAAGAAGTATAGGAATATTTTAACACCAAATTCCCTATCCTAAGGGAAAAAATGAGGAAAGTGACAGGCTTAGCATAATGTATTTGAAGAACAATAATTACATAAGCACTTACCCTGTGAGAAGGAATTAATGCTGTCATTGCCCAATGCATTATTCATGATAAAGCCATGAAGAGGGCTCTCAGTCACAACATACTTAAGCACTTTGTTTGGGCTGTCTCTGTCCTCAGCCTTTAGAACTTTGTTGGTAATCAAAAATCCAAGGTGCCCAGTATGAAGAATCCTCAATGTGGGTGCTGCTTTGTTAACAACAATTTGAGGCAGTCCGTTGTCTACTGTGTTTATATGAATTGTCATCATCTGGGGCTTTCGAGTTTCATATACAGTATTGGGAAAAACATAGAAGTCAGTGTGAGTTCCATCAGTAACTGTGAAGGAGAAACTGTCTTCATTTGTCTCTGTGCCATCATGCTTGTAGGTAATGAGATTCTCATTTAGGTCCTGCTTGGTAAATGTTGAAATGACTTGGGTTCCATTAAACAAAAGTTGACCATGAACCGGCACTTGAGTCACTATAAATCTTAGCAGGTTGTCTGGTGTATCACGATCCTCCACTGTCAGTTCAAAGGGTGTGATCAGTTTGCTTTCTCCTTCCCCCAGCACCAAATTGTTGATCGTTAGAACTGGCTTCTTGTTGTCAACATCTGTAATGGATACACGGAAGGTGCGGAACACAGGATTGTAGCCATCTGTCACCTCAAACTCAAAACTGTCCATCTTTACTTCATCATCAGATGTGTGAATATAGTAGATTTTGTTCCCAGCTAGCTGCAGCTGAGTGAAGGTGGAGATGGGCACACCTGGGAGATCAGTACATTCCAAATGCCCCCTGCTAGGAGCACGAGTGATGCTGAAACTTAGATATTCATCTGGGCTGTTGATGTCAGTTGTGCTGAGAAGGTCTGTGGTTAAGGTGACCTTACCTCCTTCTTTGAGAGTCACACCCTTGTTGATAACATCTGGGAAGACCATATCAATGCTGCCAATATTAATGTAGAAATACCGATCAATGAGGGGATTAATTCCATCAGTAACATCAAACTTAAGAAGGTCACGGATACCTTCCTGACCTGTGTGAACATACTGAATCAACTGTTTGTCAAGTTCATCTTGAGTAAAATTCATTCCAATACTGATGTTCCCGATGACAACTCCATGTTTTGTAATTCGCTGGAGGTAGCCTTGGCCAGGTCCGTAGCGGATAATATAAGTAAGCTCTTTGTCCTCAGAATCTAAATCTGTGGCCTTCAGGACTTTGCTGCTAATTACTTTGGTTTCTCCAATTTCTACTTCCAGGCCATCATTGATTGCCATTCTTGGGGTTTCATCATCAACAGGAATGACTATTATGAGGACCTTCTCCTCAACTGTGTGCTTCCCATCAGTGAGTCTAATTTCAAAACTGTCTTCCTTGGTTTCAGAGTCATCATGCTCATAAACAATATTAGATGCCTCCTTGATCTGCTCTAAGGAAAATTTTACTACTGGAATTGTCCCAGTGCTCAGCTGCTGGACTATGTTTCCATGTTTTGGATTTTTAATTACTTCAAAAGATAATTCATCACCTGGGATGTCAGCATCAGCAGCATTTAAAATGGGAGTGTCAATAACCAAGCTCATTCCTTCCATGACAACAAACTCCCGGACAAATATCTCTGGCTGTTCATCATTGGCTGGGATGATGACAATAGGAAAAAAGTGCCTCTCTGAAAAGTTAATGCCATCAGAGCAGCGGAAAGTGAACCTGTCCTCCACTGGCTCCACACCCTTGTGAATGCTTTGGACATAATAGATGTGGCTAAGGCCAACATCTTTAATGGTGAAAGCAGTGATGGCAGTACCTGCTCTGGATTTTTCAGAGCCTGGAGCTGGGGAGATGTTCTCCACATAGCCAGATGTGGACTGAACAATAATAGTGCATAAGATATCATCATTATCAGTGTCAATATCCTCAGCTTGAATGTGCTGTAATGTGATAACATTTTTTTCACCCTCCACAACTACAAACTGGCCACCCACACTAACAATAGGTGGAATGCTATCTACAGGTAGGATGGTCACATGAACACGAACCCCTTGGACTTTGTTGCCACCAACAACCCATTCATCAGACATGTCAGATATAGTGAGATTAAAGGAGTCATGCTCTTTAATAGGTCCAATTTCACCACTAGTGTGAACATAAACAACCGCGCCATTAATTATGTCTTGCTGGGTGAAGCGCTCAGCGGGAGCTCCACTTACCATAATTTCACCTAACCTAGGATGCTCCTCAACTATAAAAGTCAGCATGAGGTCATCTGTGTCTTCATCATGACCCTGGATGACACTGCTGGTTATTTCTGTTGCACTATTTTCAAGTACATCAATGGAAGCCCCTAACAAACCAGCTGGTAACATAATGGTTGGGGTTTCATCATCAACAGGCTGGATGCTAATCTTGATGACTATGGGCATCTCATGAAAGCCATCGCTAATGTCCAGCTTAATAACGTCATTGAGAGATTCTTCCCCGCTTTGGATGTAGGCCAATCGACTGTTTTCAATGTCCTCCAACACAAATGTCTCTCCATTAGACATATCAATTCCTAAATATTGCAGCTGTCCAAACCTTGGAATCTGGGTCACTGTAAATTTAATATCCTCATCCTCAGTGTCCTGGTCAGAGGCATCAAGTTCATTTTTGGTTATTATAAAGGTATTTCGCTCCAGAACAGTGAAACCAGTGTTGGTAATTACAGGGGGTTTATTGTCAACGGGCTGTAAAATTATTGTAAAAACTCCATCAACTGAATTGCTAGCAGTGTCTTCCACACTGAATGTAAACTGGACCATTTTTGTAGTGATTCCAAGCTCTTGGTCTGGGGGTTTGTATGCCACTTTATGGTGGTTGACCTGAGCTTGTGTAAACTCAGTGATGATAATGTCGGGACTGTCAGTCAGTACAATGGCACCAAGAGGAATGGGGTTGTTCTCATCTGTGTCAGTAGGAGGTTTGATGATGGTGTACTTAAGATCCCTGTCATCACAATCCAGATCTGTGTAACGTAGAAATTTCTTCTTAAAAAATGTCAGCTCATATTCTTGGACTGTCATGTGTAGTGTGGTGCCAGGGTAAAGCTCTGGAGGTATATCATCCACTGGATTGATTTTAATGGTAAATGTGTGCTCTCCTGATTGATTTGGTGGGTCGTTGTCATCCTGGACTCTAAAGACAAACTGATCAATCACAGTGGTTGTACTGTGGGGTCCTTTGTGGCGATAGAACAGCTTCCCATCCAGAATATCTTGCTGAAACCACTCTGTCACCACCTGTTCAAACATCTCATCTGTTGCACTAAATTTCCATGCAGATGGGTCTGGTGGGGGCTCCACCTGCTTGAGGAGCAGCTCACCAATTGCTGAATATGGCTCCTCTAATATAAATTTAATGGTTGAATCTTCTGAGTCAATGTCAGTAGCACTCAGGATAAATGGGGAGATCTGCATGACTTCATTCTTAAAAAGTGCAATACCAGTATTAGCATTTATAATAGGGGGTTCGTCATCTGTGGGTGCAATTGTGATGGGGAATAAAAACTCTACTTCATTGCTGCCATCAGTCATTCTGAATAAAATGTTATCACTGTAGGTATCACTTCCATCGTGCTGGTATACAACAATGCCAGCATCCAGATCAGCAGGTGTGAAAAATTTTCTTTGAGACCCTAACACTGTCAGCTCTCCATGTTTTAAGCCATCAACTACTGTAATCTTTACATCATCAAGATTGTCTTCATCACTGATCTCTAAATTTTGTGAGCTGGACAGGGATCTTGACTGACCCTCAAAAAGCAGTTGTCCTGTATTTTTGGTCACCACTGGAGCTAAAGTGTTCATTGGTTTAACCACAATCATGAAGGCGAAGGTATCAGAAACAGCTCCATCAGTATCAACAATTTGAAATTCAATTTGGAAAATTCTTTCTACATCTGAATCCTCAGAGGGAGGCTTATAAGCAATTTTCAGGTCTTTTATGTCTTTCTGATAAAAAGAGGTAATTGGCTGGTTTTGATCATCTGTGCTGATAATGTAGCCCTGCTGATAGCCAAGCGGAGTTGTTATGTTAAAAATTAATTGATCAGATTTTGATTCAACATCCTCAGCTGCCAGCATATCAAAAGTAATGGCTGTCATCACAAATTGGTCAATCTCCATCATCATCATAGATATAAAGCTAGGCTTAGGTGGTGTATTTTCAGTACCCTCTTTGATTCTAACCATTATCTGGAAATGCTCCTGTTGAATAGTATTGCCATCATTATCTTGTACTTCCACTAACATTGGAATGTAGTCTCTGTTAGGAGAATTGGTGGTGGCAGTGTGTTGATACCGAATTCCCTTTTTGACAAAATCATCACAATTAATCATCTGGCCGTTAACTGAGTTATCAGTAAGAGTGCCATACCTGGGAAGTTTGCCTGCACCAACTAGTGTGGTCACTTTGCATTTAGTGACACCATCTTCAAAAGCAAAGTCCAAGGTTTTTTTGTCAATTGGGTTGCTTAGCCCATTGAGCTTCTCCACAACCAGAGGCATGTTACGAGTGACAATCTCCAGTTGTTGAAATACCACTTCTACTTCGAGAATAAAAGGAACCACCACAGTGTCTGTATGGGAGTCATACCTCAACTGCAGTTTTATGTGGTCCTTGCTAGGGCTTCGAGAACCAAAGTGAGTATATTTTACTTCTTCTGCTCCAAAAGTGCAGGGAAACCTTTTGGGTGTTAGCATTCCAGGTCTCTGTGCAAGTGGGTCATTGTCCAGGACTGTAATGTGACAGCGGTCTCCTACATGCACTTCGGTCACAAGGTCGTTGACAGGATCCAGATACACAGAGCGTCCAAAAGGAACTCTAATCCCATTGTTGGCCACCAAGATTGTTTCAGCAGTAGGTCCAGATTGATGCCTATGGTGAAAAGCTTTGTCAAAAGGATCTGCTTTCACTGTGGAGAAACAACATCCTAATGAAAACAATACAAAGAGGCACTTTAAAAGTGCTCTTGCTGTACTCAGCCTCCCTTTTTGCAGACAACCAGCCATATCTACAGCTAGTTGCACTGCACTTTAAAAAGGAAAGGACAAATAAGTTCACTACAGCGTCCAGGTAAAATTTAGGATGGTCCTCTTGAGTTCCTAAGATTTGATGATCTCAGTTTCCTTCTCTCTGTCTTCACACACACAGCATAAGTGCAGCCAAACTACTGAAGCTCTGCAGGTAATACTTTACAAGGGACAGTGACAGAAAGCTCCACCCTCAGTCCAGCCTCTCCCACAGCTAATTTAAGGCAGCACATTAGACAGCCCCTCTAAGCATTAAACTCACTAAAGCCCTCCCCATTTTCCTCTCTTTACCCACCGAAGGTGGTGGCTGAGTGAGGATAAAGAGATTCATATTAGGATCATAGTAGGAAATCCCTGCCCATCTAGATATCTTTATTGACAAATAAAGACAAATTAAAACAAGAAAAAATTTTTATGGAGGCAACCACATTCTGTGTTCAAAGTCTGACCATTGATTTGTGATATGTGTGACAAATGCTTTAAGGAATGTTAAAAGCTTGACAATAATGAACATTTTTTTGCATTTAAAGTAACAATTCAGTTAGGAAAATTATTTGTATTGTTTTTATTATGTTAAATTTTAAAACCTGTAGATATTGTTGAAGAGAAGCGACAGCGCCTTCTGTTGGAGTGGCAGAGACAAAATGCCTCTTTGTAAATGGCTTTTTGTAATTGCATTAAAAATATAATACTCCCTGTTTATGATTTATTTCTACAAAAATGTCTAATTCTTTAAATTGATTCCTTCTGTGATACCTTCTATTCAAAAGTTTATTTTGTTTGTTTATTTTACAGTCTATGTCAAACTCATGCTGTGTTTGAATGAAATTGTGTTTGACCTACTATACTGTGTTCGCATGCTTGTAACTTGGGGGGTCACCACATGCGGCTTGAATAGTTAAGTCACATAATTTTCAGTCCAGTTGGTTAAACAGGTGGAGAGAGGGCTCACAAGGACCTTTTATTAACATAAAATGACAGAAACAATGGTTGCTGCAAGTCCTTCATCCTTAAAGATTTTGGTATAATTAATCTTTTATTTTTTTCTGATTGCACAAGCATCTTATAAATTATCTTCAGTGCAAAACTGTTGGAGGATTTGGCCACATTTTCTAGTCACTTTGTCAACTTTGTCAAGTTTGATCTATCGCTTGACTCTAAACCATCCTAATAGGCGTGATGTCCTACTGCCTGCCTAAAAAAATCCTCTCATATAATTTTATTTCTAGAGAGTCCAAATATATCTTTTGCGATTGCAGTCACTGGGGATGAGATTTTAAATATGTCCAGTGGATGAGGATGGAAATCCCCCATGGCTGTCAAGAGTTTATCCCTAATGTGACACATGATCTATGGTGCCAATATGAGCATCCATCAATTGCATAAACAGGGGTGTATTATTTATTTTACAATTTATTTTCATACTATTGATTTTATTTTATTTTTATTAAGTGTGGCTACTTAGTAACTCTTATAAAATGAGAGCTGTTGGAATGCTAAATGTCTTGTTTTAATGTTGCAACAGTCAGCTTAGCATGACCTCTGAAGTGAGAATTAGGGTAGATACTTGAGAATACATACTGTGTATGGAAACCATGTGGTCGCATCGAGATATAAATACCCTCTTTCCATTTATGGAGCAGTGTTTCAAACGGATATATGGCAAATGATACCACCTCACATATCCGATTAAATTACCAATAATATTTTTGTTTTGGTCATCATTTTCTCAGATATCTGACATTTCCTAGTTTGTTAGAACTAAACAAATTGCACTAAACATAAGTTATAAGTTAAAGCCTAATGTTACTGGGTTTATACATGTGTTTTGATGAAAAACTATGCCTGTGGATACAATATTCAAAACAAATTTTCAGAATAATTATTCAGAATAGTAATATACTAAGAAAGATTATATGATTATATGTCAATATTTTTTCAAATCTATGTGTATATTAATAATGTGTATGTTAGAGTCTACAAATACTCCTCAGAATTCATATTTCACTCTGATTTAATAACCCTTTCCTGGGGCAAATGGATAGGAAGTGCTCTTAAATGCCACTCTATTCAAGAACAAAAGTATGAGTTTGTATAATTAAAAATGACTGAGGCCTTTCAGCACATTGTGAACCAGAAATCCCTTGTAGAACACAAAGGTCATAAATTTTAATGAAGGGTAAATATATACACATGATTTAACAATGCAAATTGTAAAGCTAACATTCCACTAATGAATTGTATGAAGCCTTTAATAACATGAGCTAAAATAAAGGGCACTCTGTTTATTCTGATACATGTTTGTGACAACACAACACCACTCTTAGCAACGCTCATGAAAAACCCCTGTTAGCATACGCTAAATACCCAGCATGCCACGGTGTTTGATGAGTACGTTTCTATTTTGTCGCTTTTCTAAAATAACCGTTGGTGCATTCACAACCGATGCACAGTCAAGTCTGTGGACTCACTAAGGGGACTCTTAGTGTAGTAATGAGTGAAAGAGGGAGACCAGCCTGTATAGGATTATTTAAATCTTATGAAATGAAAAATTAATTACTTACATTTGATAACACCTACTGACGATCTTGGGCTGTACGAATAATAAGCTAGGCTTTCTGAAGTAATTAACCAATGCATTTGTATGCATTTTTATTACTTTTAGGAAAAATGTTATATTAACTCGCTACTTTAGAATTATAAGGTTCTATCTGCGTTTTGACCAGTTTTGGGATATTGAGGTTTAAAGTTTTTGCATTACATTGTAAATACCAAAACTGAACTTTTTTGTTTTTCAAATTAAACACCCAAAATGCATTTTTAAAAAAATAAAACGCCTTTAATAGTGTCAATAAGTTATATTAGAGTAAGAATATGTCAATAACTCCATTTTCAAACCTTATAATTCTAAGGTAGCAAACTGTTGACATTCCCAGGTACAGTAGCCATTTTGCACTGGAAGGTCTCTTACACTTGACAAACTTAAAGTATGGCAACATACAGCAGTTGTGGTTATGTATCATATCTTAGGATACACAGATTACAGACTAGTACCCTGCTACTAGTACTCAACCTTTCACCTTTTTAGATGTAGTACAAGTCACGAGACGGCATGATACTATGTAAATTGTGATGGTTGAGCAGAAGAAATGTGCCTCCACATGTCTCCCAGTAAAAAACATTTCTCCCAGAGAAATGTTGTCAAATGTTGTTGACAGCAAAATGCCACTCAATCAGCACTTTCATGTAAATTCTGTCACTTTAAAGCAAAGCAGGCAACCTTTAGTACACAGAGTACATTAGTACATTTTATAATTGCGTTACAAGAACCTGCGAGATCTTCAGTATGTTGCATTCTTTACATTAGTATGTATTAATTGTACTAGTATTGGATTAAATGGTAAAGGACTTGCTACTGTAGTAGATTAAAATTTGTACTGTCAGATACATTTTTTCAGAAATATTTCTTATACATTTTATCCATAGAACTTTATTTGGTTTAGTTCAAGGCAGGTTCAGTGGACCAAGCCCTCACAGGCATGGCAATTATGCTATCCAGCTTTTCCAGCATTGGCCAAAACTCTCTCTGCCTTAGAATATCTCTTTCCCAAAATGGACTGTAACGTTTTCGCATTGCTTTCGCACATTGCAGCATCCCAGTCATCCGCTGCAGTAAATATACACAATGTATAAATAGAGGATCATGGGATAATTTACCCTTCTGGATCAAGCGCAGGGTGAGGGGTGGCTCGCTGCCTGAAAGTGGCACCACTCCCCCCCCGCGCTGCGGTCGCGTCAGCATTCCATTGCTACCTCTCCTCATCTCCTCCCGCTCTCTTAAACAGACCTCCCTCTACCCTTAAGCTAATCACAGGAACCATACAGAATATGAAGGTGTATTGATGGACCACACTGTCTCAGAGGGCTCATGACTGTCTTTATCTTTTATTATTCAATACATTTATTAATAACATGTTACGTTTAATCATACATTGAAATATTACATTTTAAGCACATGAATGTTCCTAAAAGTCTTGAGATCAAGTAAATAACACGATTCTGCATTGTAATAATAATCTCCAAAAGATTTTTGCTTTTTTTGCATTTTAATGCTTTTCACTTTTGGTCAACATTTGCCTTTATAACATATTTCCCATTCAACATTTTGATGAATGATCAGAAAGGTTTTATGAAGATGTCATGTCAGGGGCCTCTGATGTTCAGGTGTTTGAGAGGAATTTTCTGAGGTGACAACTAATTCCTGTCTTCCTGTCTTTTAGCACACAGGGTTTGTTTCAGTGTGCACCTGGTTTACATGTTTGCAACAGACAGACATTTTCATTCTACTATCATTGGAAAGGAGTAGATATCAATGCATTTGTACTAAAGCAACCAGCTCAAATTCAAACAGTTATTGGTCTGTTGATGGTAATGTATTTAAACTATGTGGAAGGGGACAGGTCATAAATACAATCACAACAACTTCATACTAGAAGTAAAATGCAGTGACAATTGTATTTTTTTGCAGACAGTCAAATGTATAACACAATGTTTTATAGCATGTTAAAAATGACAAACTACTTGAAAAGATTGAATGTTTTGGATTATGTTTGATCTATTAGCTCAGCAAACTAGCACTAGTAGGAATAGTTACTTTTGAACTGCTGCAGTAATAAGAAAAGCAAAACTAAAAGTAGACATATAAAAACATGTCTAAAACATAAAGTAGACCATTATTAGGATTATTACCCCAGAAAACCATATAATAAATGTCATTCATAATAATCATAATTATTTTGTTGTACATTACTTGTTATTAGAACAACGGAAGGAAGAAACAATTAATACAAATAAACAAATACAGAAAAAGTATTTAACTTTGAATTTACAAAAAAAAGTAGGCTGATGAGAAAAACTATAAAATGCACATTACATAACCTGCAAATTTATTTTTCATTGTCTATAACATGAGATGAAATTCACATGGGGTAAAACATCCTGAAAATCTCTTAAAGGGAAAATTATTTAAAACTGCATAAATTAAATTTATACATTTAAATAGTTACACTATTAAAATACACTAGCACTTATGGTGGTGCACTGCTTCCACATTCATATTTGTTTTTAAAATGTATCTTATTTTTATGAGAAAATGTCATTAATAAATATCTCTTTTTTTTACAACATAACTGAGTGGTAAAAGTTTATGAATGTGGCAACAGTGCGTCGCTGTAGGGCAACTAAAATCATATGTTTCAAAATGAAAACAAAGATGCACATAGTTTCAAGTAAATTATGACTTTGTTCCTTTGTTGCAGTTGACAATACGTTACATCATACGCCCAGGTTCAGAGATCTGCAAAACAGAACATTGATTATTGGTTTAAAGTTGTCAGTTTACCCACACTTTATAACCTTGAATCATAATATCATAATTTATATATAAGATAAACAGTCAAAATGATTAAAGCCACTTTGCTTCTTCTCATTAGCTGTAAAGTCAACCTTTATAACCTCATCCACTCTTTTGCCTTCTGCTTTTTCTGTATGTATTTAGCCTTTGACATGACCTTTTACCTCACTAAAAATCGGAAGGATGGTTGGGGACTTTGTATTTATTGATGCTAATTATAAAAAAGCCATATAAAAAGCCATATATAAAAGTGTTTTGAGCTGATATACACCAGCTGTCAGAACAGCATGAGTGCAGTGAGTCCAAACGTGTCAGACTTTCCCACATTTATTAATGTTGATACGTTTCATGTTTTTTTCAACATAAAATTTGCAGACACTTGTGTGTGGTGATTTTTTTTTACTGAAAATTATGAACAGCCTCTTAATTATTAAAAACATGAAAAGCTGCTTATCTAATTTAAAATAAACACAATCTTAACATATTTACACGAAAACAAGAGTAAACTATACAAGCCAGAATAGACTGGTTAGGCTGAACTGGGGTACATAGTAAACTGAGCCTGAGATAGCAATCTTACAACCCCCCTTAACTAAAGGAAAAAAGGTGATAGCTGGAAGACTAGGCATTCCTCTAAGGATTTATCTAGAAGGAAGCAAGGGACTAATCTATCTGTTAGGTTGAAGTAAAACCTCCAATTAAATCAGAGCTGTTAGGGCAGGATTAAAGACTAAATCTAAGTAAATTTAAATCTCAGTCCTTTTTGTTTCCTTTTAGTCTATATCTGTGCTTAATTAAAACAACAACAATAATAATTTTAACCTATTTAAACTTTATATGTAACAGCTAAAGCAAAAGTTTACTGACTTAATTAAAACACACTCATATCTGCTAAGCTTGATATCAACTTTAAATGTGTCTTTACCTTCAGAAACTTTTCAAGAAGAGAATGTTTTAGAAGCTCAATTGTTACTCACTTTACTCATACCTGCCTCCAGTGAACATTAGAAAAACAACCCGACTTGAGACAAAAATTGTATTTTTAAAGCCTTGTAAACAGTTTTAATCTGGGGCTTGTTTTACCATTCATGTTAATGTTCTGGCATTTCGTTATGTAACTTTTTATTGACATGATTTGATAGATAAATATCAATCAAACATGTTTTAAACGTGGCATAGGGTGTCCAACTACATTGTTGCATGTGGGCCAAAGCTGCTTTGTGAAGTCTTTCCTTATATTAGCAGTTAAGAGTCTGTCTTGGTGATCTGTCAGTCCTGGTCTGTGGAATTTGACTGTGATGCCCGGGGCAGATACAAGCAGATGAAGCTATCTGTCTTTCAGCAGTGGCCTGATCACAGCCAGGCCTGTTAAGCTGCTGCCCTAGGACGCATACTGGGACTAGAAAGCTGAATTAAAGAGAAAATGGTGTTGATGACCCTACTTCAGATATCAAAAAATGATTATAAAGAAGCCGGGTCATGCATCAAATAAATGTAAAACTAGAAAATGAAAAGATCACTCATAATTTTCAGTTTGTTTAAAGCTAAAGCCCTCTTTACAGAATAATAAATATACTAGAAAACAAGATGCATATGAAATGCATGCAGCATTTCATATTAATTTCATAGTACAAGTACTGAGATCTGACACATGGAGCTAATGCATTGTGTCTCCCTTTGGGCACTTCTGTTTGTCTAGACCAACATGACCAGACCTCAGTGGTGGTCAAGAAACTTCATGTTGGTTGTTCAGAGCAGGTGGTGGGTGTTTAATTGCATGTAGTGTGCTGAGGAATTGCAGCCTGGTTTGTGTTTAAAAAGGCCTCTGCTTATTCTGGCTACATTGTAAACCTTAACCAAACAATGTCTTTACCAATAAAAATGCACAATAAGAAAGGCTAGAGTTTCCAGAAAGGAAATTGGCCTTGTCCTTGCAAATACACATTAGCAATACTAACAAACAGACAGCAACATAAACTGTTTGTCTGTTACTTTCAGTTTTGCTTAGATGTCACAGATCTAGTAGAATCTTTAAAAACAACCACTAATTAAAAGGATTTGTTCAACTCAAGCTAAATAAAATTAACCAAAGGCCAAGAAGCGAAACACTGTCTCAAGAAACTCACAGAATGTTTAAAGTCTCCGTGTATGTTTGCCATGGACTTATTATCACCTCACTTAAATGACTTTACTGGTTGTAAAGAAAGCCTTGCAAATGTATCCTCACTGAAAGCAGCATCCATCATTAAAAGTATGAGTAGCAGAGGGGGGATAAAAACAGCTCAAGTGGAAGGACAGCTGGGGACGAGGAAAATATAGATGAACTTTGGGTTTGACAGCCACTGTGACAATGACCCAGAAAGCAGCCAGTAAGTGGCAACATTCTGCCTTTATTATATATTTTGTTGGCTCATCCATGTTAGCATGTCCATCAACTAAATAAAACAATCGAAAAATAGCAACAGCAAAATCACAAAAAAAAAATCACACAACAGCCGTGTAGCTTAAAAGAGCTTTTTCGAGCTACACACAGCATCCAAAATTCTTCCAATGAGCACATATGCATCCTGAAACATCATATATGTTGTGAGACAGAAAATAAACTAACTTGGTTTTGGGAACACCAGCGTAACAATATTTTTTGTGATTTGGTTTTGTTGTCAAATTCATTAAATGTTAAAAGTGTGTGCTAAACTAAATAAGTTACAGTTTTAAAGGTTGCATGGCCTATCAACAGGCGAGAGTGAGTGTCAAATTTTCTGCCTCCCAACTGTGGAGGAACAGAAGTCATTGGCTCAATACAGGCCAACTGCATTTCTTTGGTCCTATTCGGCAAAAATAGCTGCAAACAAGGAAGGTGTGAAGATTTACAGTGAGCTCAGCATGGACATTGATGGATGTTTCCCACGCGAATCAAACAGATAATGTTGCTGGATCAGTGTGGTGGGACAGACCTACATGGGTGTGGTCTCAACATTAAAAAAATCCTTTCATGACTTCTTGTTAAGGGTGAATAGGAGAAGCTGTAGAAATATGAGAGGGTATGAAGAAGCTATATTTATAAATGAACACACGCACCAATTTTAACCCAAATTATCTCAAAGTCTTTATTGCTTAATGGCTTATATGAATGTTCAGCTCTTTAATGGTTATGTTGCTTCTCATTTAACTCCTTTTATGGCAAGATGCACTGATGGTGCATCGTCAGCGTGTAGTTTGCAGTAATACAGAATCTGCTTCTGTATATTATAAGATAAACTGTCTCTAAAGCATTAAGAGGAAGTCTTTGATAACATCGTTGGACCTAAACACCCAAGAGTTGCCACATTATACTTTGCAAGACTGCCCAAATATTACTTTTCACTAGCAAATGCAGACGTCAGTGTTACATACAGTACAACAAGTGACAAACCAACTTGTTGTTTCTTACTAAATTAACGTGTTGTTGTAACCAAGGAAATAGATGACTAATACATGATAAGCACCAAAATGAGAACTAAACTTTACCAGTGACCTAGAATGAACATCAGTATATTAAAGTGCAATGATCTCACCAGCATTTCGATTAAAACAAATTTTCCTACATGGTGAAAGAGCAGGTTCCCATTCATGTTGCAATTGGTGAGTAAAATTCGTAAAATTATGTGCAACTTTACTTTAAGGAAAAGCTTGCATTGAAGATTACAGGGTTAAACCTTTACCAGAAAACACCACCTGGTTCACAGTTCAGAGATTCTCTTACACCTGGCCAGCCCCCTAACCACATCAAAACGATTATAGTATATAACAGACATGGACACAGCTACTAATTCCACACAATTTGTAATTCTTTTCAGGCCCAGGCTAGTGTCTTCAAAATTTCAGTTACATTTATGTTCATAACTTCTGAACCATCCAATTTTTAAAAAGAAACAGTAATATATTTGGTTATTTTGTTTATAAATTTTGAATTCTTTGTCTATAATTATAGGAGTGGTCTCTTTAGACGCCTTGAGGCATGCTAACTCGAACAGTATCTGATGTTCCATGGTCGGCCATTTTGGGCATTGCCCATTTTCAATTTTGTCCTAAAATGCAGTATTTAATTATCACAATTGTGTATTATTACAAAACTTTATATGGTTCACCATAACCATACATGAGCTGACCTGCAAAGTTTGGGGCCAGCGCCGCCTAGTGGTTAAAATATATAACAAAATGTATGAAAATTCCTATACTGTCATTGCAATAACATAATGTAGGTGACATTTTCACAACATCCTGTGTCATAGATATCCATAAATGCTTCTCTTAGAACCATTAATGGGCTTAACCCTTTAATTGCTGTATGTATTATAATAATAATAATTATTATTGTTATTGTTGTTATTATTGTAGGTCAGTCATTGGCTAATAAAAAATGTAGCCCTGTCTGACACTTCTTGCAAGGACCTTGAATAAGCTTCTGTAGAATGCCTGTAGAAATGTCCTGTCCATGCACTTGGGCATCTATTCACAGAGAACAACTGCTGTCTGATGTGTAAAATACTGCTGCCTAATTACTAGTCTTGACTGTCTCTTATAAGTGGACCAAATGGAATAAGGGTTAAAAAAAGTATCTCTAGGTACAGCTGAAGCATTTATGAGAGCCCTATCAAATTTCCAAAACCTGGAACTGGAGACTGTAACAATTTGTGAGAAGCACATGAAAGCATGCTCTCTTATTGGAAAATAATGGCTAATTATACTGCTTTATGAGGAGCCATGGCCATTAGCTCTCATCTTTGAGAGAGTTTGAAGAGAACACGGCCTCTTCCAAGTTTATCTCTCTAGCCAGTCTAGCAGTTAGATTGAATGAGGGGTTTTCATCAACTGTCAGCTGTTACTAGAGAAACAAATTGTACTGAGATCTCAGCCTGCTTGTGCACAGGTGTGCAGTAAACATCCTGACATCCTGAGTTAAATGTCTCAAGTGTCTGATGACATGAGACCTGGAGCAGGCATATGTGATCAAGCTCAGTGGTTATGATGTGATGAGAGATGGAATGCCCTCTATTACACATCCACCTGCAAAGTGTCGGACATTTTAACATTATAGCTCATTCCAAACATAGTCTATCTACATTTAGTGTTTTTTGTTATGTTATGTTATCAATGCCATACAATTATACTGAGGTATTTAACCATACCATACTTCAAAAATGTGTAAAACATGTTCAAAAATTTGAATGAATTACTAATTTATATTTGAATAAAAGGCTAATTTAGATTTTTTAGGAAAAAAATCTGCTAAGGAGTTTTGTGATATTTTGCATGTCACACAATTGTTAGTGTAGTTTAGACATTAAATTCTTTATTTTAAGTTAATTAATCGAATAATTAACCTTTATTGAATCTATTTTAAAACAATGCATACAATACATAGGAAAACACAGGCTATAAGCTTTTAAAAAAATTTTTTTTTAAATAGGCTTTAAATGAATTAGAATTAATATGAGGGCAGATCTGTACAAGCATTTATTTTGGCACAGTTTTCCTGGAACAAAGCACTGTACAGTGTTGTTCTGTGTGTTTTGTGTGGTTTGACTACTGGAAAACACCACTGTAAACGTTGAGAAATGGATGATTTATTACCAGAGATTTCAGTGAATTCATGCCAATTGTCAGTAGCTAAAACTGGCACATGCAGTGAACAGGAAATAAAGAAATGAAATCTAAGCAACTAGACATGGAAAAAATTCAGGGCTTATTAAAAATGCTACAAGTTTTTATAGTTCGCATTTGCAATTGGGTTTAAAATTTTTGATTTTGGTGATCTGACCGTACTTACATATATCCAGATGTGGAGAGTAGTAAAGCATTTTAAAACCCAATTTATGTGGGCTGTGTATGGAGCAATTCTGTGCAAATTACAAGGGACTATAGAATGTTTAGAAAGTGCTTAGTGGCATATTTCCTTTGCTGAATTAGGTCTTAAATTAATGCGAACTATGTATTCGCATACCTGGTGCAATTGACTTATGAACTTTCTTACACTTTACATTCTAAACTTTACTTACCTTTAACTCCTGTATTGTTGTTGTTGTTTTCATTAAAAGGCTCATCTAGGGATTCCATTGATGTCTTGGTGGAGATGGCCATCTCTCCATCAGTCAGATCCACTATGGTCAGCTCCACTTCTTTGTCCTCTGAGATTACTATGGCCTGGGCATCAGACAAATTCTCATGGTCTTCTTTTTTGACATCAGCTGCTTCTGTGGGAAACATACAGTACATTCATTTGACCACGTTTTAACATGTCAAATGTATTGTATAATGCTCTCAGTTATTTGAAAAAGGGTAATATCATGCCGCACAAGAAAACAATCATAAAAAATAATGTTTTTTAATTGTATAGAGCAGTATTGCAGATATTGGTTGAAAATTATTTCAGAAACATTTTTTAAATGTTTAAGTGGGCACTTTTGGATGTTTGCTTCCTGATGACACTATAGTTAATAGTGTTAATACTATTAATACAGATAATACTGCATTATTATAAAATATAGCAGTATTTTATCATTGTAAAAACACTGTGATACTAAAAACACTTTGCACACTGTTACACCTGGGTGTCTGGCTTTTGCCCTCTAAAATCCTGAGGACCTGTTTTGTGTTCCCACTATTTTCACTGCAATAAATCTTCCTGAAAATGATCAGTGAGAGAACCGGAATGAGAAGGTGGTAGGAACAGACTTGACAGGAAAGTCAGCACTTAGAAGATGAAGGCACCTCTTAAAACCATTAGCAACTATGTCATTGCAATGCACACTTCTGTTTCATTTCCTCTCCATGCTCATTTTCTTGCTCTTTGTCAATGACGCATTATCTTTTCCACTGTGGTTGATTTCGAACCACTGTGTGGTTGGTTTCATCCTGGAGGCGGTTGTGGTATGTAAAGCCGCTATAGCCAGGAAGTGGATAGGCACCTTTTAGTGTGTAAACAGGGCATGTGGAGCTTGACAATAACAGGCAGGTTAATTTAGTGGGAAAAGAACCATCCTGTGATTACAAGGAGCTTGAGGAGACATTTGGACCATAGAAAGTAATGCTATGCTGTTTGGTCATACAACTCCATTAACTCCCCCATTAACTCTAACTTTGTTACCTCTGATGTTTTACTAGTAGTTTATAGCCTAATCTGTATTCAGATGCAATCAAACTGCTGTGATAACGTTATATTAATGTAATTATTTTAAAAGAAGACAAAAGTTGTGAACGTCATCTGTTCTGCATTTAAATACACTTAAACAATTTCATAAACATTCATAAACTTTTCGGTAATTTATATTGTGTATTTTTACCATTATTCTTCTATTATTTTACCATTAATGCCATTATTGGGGTAACTTTTGAAGTTCCTTAAACTACTAGACTTGGCAAGTAATGTAATTTCCTGTTGCACAACTTGTAAGGAGTAAAACATAACGTTAACTACTGTAGACTGCAGTCAAATTTAGCCTTCAGTTTTTAGTAGTCCAGCAGAAAAAGAAGTTTGACTTTAATGAAGTTTAAAATGACCTCATAAGCTCAACTTATCTCTGATAAATGAAAAGCACAATTAGCAATGTCTATTAATAATAAGCTCTAAAACATTTAAACATATTAAACAAAAATCGTACATTTTATTGGTACAAACCCAGGCAGCTGAAATTATCTACAGATGGTAAAGTCTTCCAGATGGTAAAGTAACAAAGGCAAAATCGTAGGTAACCTGTGGTCAAATGTGACCATTTCCTAAGTGCTGTAGGCTTTGAAACATGTCCAGGCAAGCTCAGTTTAAATAAAAAAAAGCTGGTGGAGACTAGAATCTCAACACATGCAGCTAAATGGGCTTTAAAACTGGAACTCTCAAATATTACTGGATATTAATTTTTGCTCCTTTGTCTATTAATATTACTCACAATCTTTTACAGAAAAAAGCAACAACTGAAGTTTAATTTATTAAAAGTTCTTCAATAGAGTCTCTTGATGCTATTTTGATGTTGTTGTTTAATGAGCTGTCAGGCATAACACTAATTAATTTATTCATTTTGGTTACACAGATTTTCATTTGTTGTACATTGTGAGGGTCTCTCATTCTCTATCTTTATATTAATGTCTTAGAAGTTCCCCAAATGGAATTCTCTGTTATTGCAGCTTGTTCTGTATCGATCTGGGTGTGTCATTAATTTGGGGTTTTTAAGGTCAAGGAAAACCAGTTGTGCATATTAGACTTGTATTTTGGTGGTTAGCACCCTGATTTTTAATTCTTAGAATTCATTTAATCATTTTATTATCTGTTGATTTCGAATGACTTGATTTGCAGATGTACACCTGTACGAATTCATACAAATGTGCTGTTTTTCTAAAACGTACAGGAAATGTCACTTGAAACATGTTGGTTTAACATCTTCCTAGAACTCGTAGGGCTGCTGTGTGCTCACAGGTTGTTCACAAGTTTTTTATCAGTTATCAACAGCATACGGTTTGTTTCCTATTGCATGTTAGTCAATTAAATCACACTTGGGATTCAAAAACTTTCAGCAATTGCTTCATAAGATGCTCATAGTTTGTAATTTGTAAAGGTCTTTTTACTACATTAATACAACAACCTCCACAGAATCATTAATTTCGTTTTGCTTTAGATGTTATGTAGGTATATCAAAAAACAGCTTGCAAAAACACAATACAACAGATACATTATTAGAAACTAATAAATAAGTCTTACCCTTATCTCCCTCCGGCTTTTCAGCTTCCTTCACAGGTTCTGGGTCTTTTATTGGCATGCTGGACTCAACAGGACTAAAGGTTTGCATGTCTTTGGGAACAGTAACAAAAGATCAGTTTAGGTAGAGAATTCATGTGGTGACGAGTGTTAGGAATGACAGATACCTTTAACTGATGCAGAGTCAAACACTTCCGCATCTACTGCGCTGAGTGGAATCTGAGCATCTTCCTGTTTGGCATGTAAATCCACGGAGTATCTCTGCATTACACCAATATGTACATATTAAACTTCATAATAAATCTAATGATAGTAAAATCTCACATGCACAGAGATCCATGTATAAGGCTGTTAAAATTCTGACTTAATGGTAATAAGCTAGTGTAGTTGTGTTAGCAAGTGTGTTGTGTTAAGTATTGTATAATTTTTTAATTTAAACATAGTTCTTACCCTCGATTTCTTTTGAAGGCAGCAATAAATTAATATCCCAATGATGCACCCAATAATAATAACCAAGATAATTATATATGCTGTTGAGAGTTAAAACAAGAAATAATAAAAAATCTGTTCTTTACAAACTAAATAAATCAATTAACTTGCATTCAGAAAGAAACTCACCTGAGCCATAGTTTTTGGTAGGTTCCGGCTCTGTAGATTTAGGTGCTGTTAAAAAAAAAAATAGAAGATGCATAGATTTGCAATACAATAAATAATAATTAAAAATAATCTTCTTAAATAATCGTCTTAAAAATAATGTGTGCCCTGGATACTTTGTTTCAAAGGTAGACAAAAATTTAACTTGTTAATTAAGCAGACAGACTGACAGACTGCACTCCTAAATAGTTACTGGGGTTGAGTATATAATATGGACACTGTGTAGAATTGTGAAATCTGTAACTCTCTTCTCCTTCCCTTATTTGTGACTGGTTATTATTAGGCACACCTAAAGGTTGGACCAGATGTCTGTCTGTATGTATATATATATACTATATGTGTGTGTGTGTGTGTGCGTGTGTGTGTATTAGATGAAACAATATGAACAACAAACAATAAACATAAAAATTGTACTTTTTTTAATGTCATTAAGTACATGCAGTTATGACTCATGCTATGTACAGGATCTCTCTTAGGATTTTTCTCTTACTTTGGCTGGTTTTGATGGGCATTTTTTTAGTTGTGGTTTCTGTAACACTCATAGAAGGATCCTCTGTGGTGGCTTGGCTGGGCTGAGGATGATGTTCAGGAGGGGAAGCGGAGAAATCTATTGGCCGAGCAGATGTAAAGATCACCAGATGTCCTTTTTCAATTAAAGGTTCCTATTTATGTATTAATTATGTTATTATATAATGCAAGCAATTTTTATCACCTTTCCTGCCAGGTTGGAAAGTGTGTGGATACCCACCTTCTGACTTTGACTGAACACACAAGCAATATAACTGAGCAATCACAGTGAAAAAAGCTTTGCTTTGGCTACCTGATTTAGGTGGGGTGGTATTTTCAACAGTTGTATTTGGCAGAGCGTCAGTTGAATTTGAAGTTAAGTTGAAGTTGTTCGTAAAGTCCATTGATGTGCCATTAAATGCGGTGTCATTGCCGTGAAGCTCTGAACCTGGAGTAGTTGTGTTTTCCGAAGTGTCTATTTCGGTGTTCAATGCCATGGCCTCATTTTCAACCACAACATTAAGAACAAGTAAGACACCTACATTGTACCAGGGAATGACAGGTTGGGTCAGTTCATGAGGAAATGTTTTGATAGAAAATTCTAATACATGAATAAAAATGATTATGAATGATTGTTAGTATGAGTAATTGCACTTCTAACTATTAACATCAACTACATTTTAAAAAAGGCTAGATGACAGATGAAAAAAGTTTCCACATTTCCAACAAAATAAGCAATTTACAGTACTGAAAGTAATTTTGTCTCGTTATCAGTTACAATAGCTAGAACTGTAAAGAAAATAATAAAAATAAAAACATACCAATAATGAGATGTAAAGATGTGCAGCACATTTTGTCTTTACGTTCAGGCTCAAGTGAACTTCCTTCCTCAGTTTGAAACCACATTAACTTCCACTTCTATGACCAGAACAGGATGCAGCAGATAGTTACCCAAAAAAGGCTCTTAAGGAACTTGCGCACTCTTGTGAAGCCCTGTTACTAATAACACCTTTGAAATGTTCAACAGACTTAAATATTGTACTAAATATTGTTTATAACGTTGTGGTTTTTTTTTTGTGAGCTTTGATGTTATGGTGTATTGAGGAAAGAAAATACTTCTAAAGTAAAATAATGTGTACTGCAGATTTTTATCTTCATTAAAAGTGACAAAGCCATTTCATCATAAGCATGTCTATTCTTAAAACTAACACAAGTTACCAGTAAACTTTCATAAGACATTAATTTCTATGGCGTAATAGCACTTAAGTAAGAATTGTTGTAGGTTGCATAGTTTTGAATTTTTTTGTATTTATTTATTTATTTTATTTTTATTTGGTTTGGAATTACTTGTAAAACTGGCAATAATCTGTATTTCACAAAATGCTGGACATCAAATAAATTAAAAAAGCAAGAATGACATGAAAGACATGAAATATTTCTCAGAGAAAATTCACAGAGCACAAGCAAATTTATTGGATACAGGTTTAGCATTTGGTTACTGCTCTCAGGGCCTCTGAAAACTGAATGGGACCGACAGTATCACATACAAACTACATACAGACACTAGGTGTCACTGAAAGTATAAGAAAGCAGGGTAAGTGTGCGATGCAAGAATACTCACTAAATTGTTGTACATTTTAACCAGTATACCCTTTTGTATTTTTTCAGACCTTTTGCATTGTCACTGAATCATTGTGTTGAGCAATCCAATTTTCCTAATATGCATTTTTCAAGCTAGCTAAAAAAAATCTAAAACAGTAGTGAAGTTCAGTTTTTAATTTATTGCATACCATACCTAAAAATGATCTTGGATAAGGTGGGTTGATTTTATACCGTTACACTACAAAAACATAAAAGGTTAAAAACATTAAAAATGTGAAATGTTTAACAGTGTTTGTGAATGAGGTTTAATGAATGAAAAAAATAATGCTAGACGATAATCAAGAAACATCATAATTATGATATATCAACATTTGTTCAGTTTGTTTCAAGGGTTTGTTACAACTTTCAGGGGGTGCCAGTAGAATTTTTGGGACACCTGACAACCTTCCATTTGGGCTCAGTCTAATCACAACGTTTAATAAAAATAACTACATTAAAGAACCTGGAATGTAAGATCACATCATTATTGGTTTCCCTCTTTCTCTTTCTTTTTTTACAGGAAAGTTCTGAATGATCATAAATGTAGAGGGAAGTTTACTTAGCTATTTATAGAAACATTTGTAACTAAATATGACAAAACCTTCCTTTGGTCTAAGTCTTAACTGGGAAAATGATTCATAATAATATAACTAAATATGACAAAACCTTCCTTTGGTCTAAGTCTTAACTGGGAAAATGATTCATAATAATATAAAATCTTTTTTGGGCTATTGTGGTTAGTCTACAATGATTATAATTTGTATTATATGTGGACCTTGTGTGAGGGCTAAGAAAAGGGAGAACATGTCAACAAAGAGCTTAAAGTGTGTGTGTGTGCGCGTGCGTGTGTGTGTGTGTGTGTAGATAGAAAGAGGTTGTGTATTCATTTATTACTGTTTATTTCCTCATGCCAGAGGTAATCAGTGACAGGATTAGTGCTAACTGCCACCCAGTTAGTAGTGTGAGTGAAAAGGGCCCACCAGCAGCCATGCCTCACAAGACAGCAAGAGAGGCAGTGGCTCCCTCTGTGGGCCTGGCCATGCAGCTCACCTGTGAGGCTCTCTAATCTAGCTCTGAATGAATCCAGTCTGTGCCACTGACTGCCACATCAGAGCTTAAGTGCTGGCTAGAGTGGATGAGCTAATCGTTTCTCTTAGAGGTGTTGGGATAGCAAAGGAGAGAGAGAGAGTGAGTGAATTAGAGAGAGAATGGGTGGGAAGAGAGGAGACCACCCACCCTGCAGATTCAGGATTCGTGAGGCCCAGACGCATAGCTCCATTCTATGACCCTCTGTGCCGCCCGGAGCTCCAAGCCGGACCCTTTACAATTGTGCTGCTGCCCCAATGTCCCATGTCCCCAACCCCCACCCTTTGCTTCCCTCAAGCTAACACAGGGAGAAGGGCGGAGTGGTGGTAAACAGCCTGTCCCTGTCATTCTCTCCCTCCTTCATAGTACAATGGGAGGGAATGCAGTGGCTGAAGCACTTTTAGAGTGGCCAAATGCTGCAAAGGCTGAATAAAACATCTGTGGAGGCACATAGCCTGGGGAAAAATGCTATTTTGTTGTCCACCAAACTGGCAACCTGTTTTTTGGACAATTTGTATTTTTTAAAAACTTTTCTTGGCATAAGTAAGCATACTGTACAACTGAATTTTACAAGGGTGCAAAAGATGTGATTTTATGTGTTTTGTTGTTCGGGGGGCAGATTCCTACATATGTTTTCCACACCCTTATAAATTCATACACACTACAAGCTGTAATGATTGCAGAGATTTTGTGGAAGTCATAAACTGGAAAGACTGAGGTAAACATTCTTAGAGAGAGAAAAATAAGCAAAACAGCCAAATAAAGTAAAATCAACTGAAATGCCATTTCAGACTAGAATTAATATCTTATAGGCAATGACTCAGAAATGTTGATACTAAAACCATGTGGTTTGTCTCAAAGAGCTTTTTGGAGATTAAAAATATTCCCATAGTAATCATATCCTTATAAAGTTATTAAAAATTAATTGTTTACCCTCTATGGGGTCTTATTATTTAGACTCAACAGACTCAACCTGGAAAGCACATGAACATTGCCCAGTCTAAGATGGGTCATAATAGACAACTACAGCGGTTGTCTAGTCATCCAGCAATTGACTAGTCAATTAGTGAGGTAAACTAGTTTTTAACATGATTTGTTTAACAGAAACAAATAAGAAATATGTGTAACAGAATACAGAACACTGTATTGTAAGATGTGAATTAGTAAACTATTTAGTGGTACAAAGATTGCAGTCATTTTATTAATATAAAGTTGACTAAACTGATTATAAGTACAATACATTTGTGTCAAAAATGCACTCGTGTATCGGAAATACCTGTCATTGCATGGGAAGGCTCATACGTTTTGAAAGAAAGAAAGAAAGAAAGAAAGAAAGAAAGAAAGAAAGAAAGAAAGAAAGAAAGAAAGAAAGAAAGAAAGAAAGAAAGAAAGAAAGAAAGAAAGAAAGAAAGATGTAGCTTGATGTGGTTGCAGATTTGCAATGGAAACACATTTTCAATCATTTGTTATTTAATACACTTCCTGATTAGTTTAATATCCTGTGTAATCTAATATCCGATGTGATCTTTCGTGTCAAGCGTCCTGGAAGTTATGACCCATGTGCCCTGCCTAGTGGACTTTGGCCAAGCACTTCAACTTTACTGGCTTTATCGATTCATCACACTTTATTTATGTTTTTTTTATGTTTATATCTTAAAACAACAGCAACACAATTGCTTCTTGGGCCATATTATAAAAAATCCCTTATCCTCTAGTCTTAGACCAGTTTTTTCAGTGTTTTTTTTTTACTAGCGAGGACCACTTGCAACTATCAAGGACCATCAAGTCTGTTTTTGATGTGCTTTACTATATGTGTGATAACATTTGTATCACATAAACGTTACTGTATAAGAACTTGTTGTTGGACCCTCAGACTGCCTCTGTATAGCCACAAGCTCAGCTTGGTAAGAAGTCTAATGCCAAAAGGTCAAGAACTGCTGTTTTTCAATAGCACTTTTTCATCCTCGCTCACTGTGAAAGATTTCTGAGAGCTGTGTTTGACAGACACTTTTTGTAGTGCCTTGTCTAAGTCATTGTTCTCATTGCTGTATTTTCTTTAACTGATGTCTACCACTCAAGCAAAACTACAAAACAGATTTAGTTTTTGCAGGTAGGTTATTGGGAAAAATAAATCATGTTTTGTAGCTGTTGCTTTTTTTGCTAATAATGCTTTGCTTGTGTGATCTTACTCGTCTTAACCAAAAAACCCAGAGTGACCATTTATATAATTGTAACATATGGTTTATTCAGCACTTTAGAATAAGTAATTTGTTATTTGTGAGAGGTGGTTTTGAAGACTGTCCAAGCAGGAATATGAAACACTTTTTCTTAAAGACCACACAAAACAAACCCTGTTTACAATTAATGCTTCCACAAAAACACCAAATAAAAGCCACAATAAAAAAACATCTTTACAGAGGACAAAGGAAAGACCAAAAGATCAGGCAAAGGATAAATGCATCTGGAAGTTTGAAAGAAAGCACTGCTTGTTTTGAACTTCCCATATGTTTCTTCCCACTGTACATACAGTATATACTACATACATTTTAGTACCTGTACTGCCTAATCATATACATTAGGTTGCCTATATTTAGATTATAGATGACAATATAGAATAAACTATTGTTTTAATTATACAATAGCCTACAATAAATGTTACTGAATAAGCGGGTCAAGAGACCACCGTATTTATCTGTAATTTTTTTTTCTATTTTTAAAGTTTATATATATATATATATATATATATGTGTGTGTGTGTGTGTGTGTGTGTGTGTGTGTGTGTCTATATAAAATATGTAATAATAATAATAAATTCAGTATTTAATTAAATTCTTTAATTTTTTGAGGAACATGTCTCTACTAAATGCTTTGAATAAATTGATTTACATATCCAATATTTGGCTCCCTTTCAGGGAAACTTGACATTGCGTCATGGCTTAACCCTATATAGTATGTGCTTTAGGTGCGCCTGGGTACGAAACGTGTGAAATCACACCTATTACACGTAGTGTTGCGTGCCACATACCCTTTAAAAGGCGCCTGCAAAATATGTCATCATCTTATTGTCTTCAGGAAGCCCATCTGTCTGTCGGTAAGGGGAGCAGCAACAGGTGTTGGCCAAAGAGCTTGAGACTCTTTTGGTGAAGGAGACTATAGAAAATGTTCCCCTGCCATGAGAGATCTGGGCTTTTACAGACGTTATTTTATAGTAGCCAAAAAGGATGAGGGCTGTGTCCAGTTTTAGATTTATGCCATTTGAATCCATTTGAGGAGATACAGATTCAAAATGTTGACACTCAAATAGATTGTGTGCCAAATTCAGCCTGAGGACTGGTTTGTCATAATATATCTAAAGGACACATATTTTCACATCAAGATATTGCCAGAACACAGGAAGATTCTCAGGTTCGCTTTTGGGGGGTGAAGGTTAACATTATTAAGTGCTTCCTTCTGGCCTAACCCTATCGCAACACACCTTCACAAAGTGTTTGGGTAAAACTTTGAGACTCCAGAGCATCTGCTTTCTAAATTATGATGACAACTGGCTAGTCATGGCCAACATACTGTAGATTGATGTAGTTGTATGTCAAACATTTTCCCAGAGCCTCTTAAATATTTGGAAATTGGTTGGAAATTGGCCTTACACACCTACACACTTACTCTGTAAGTACACAAGTCTTAACAAAAGCTCTACTGTGGTGCTTTAAACACTATAGATATTGATATTACGATTGCTGTTTAATCAGTATGGTTTGCTAGGACACATTCTTCAACTTGTTTTTGCTGAAAACTGACAGTAAGGATAGAAGTCCAGAAGAGTTCTTTGGTCTTAAGGGGAGTTCACCTGCTAAAAAAAACACACACACACACACACACACACACTGACTCAGGTCCACAGGAGGTACACAGATGTTGTTCAGAAGTTTTTCAGTGTGAGGTTGGTCTTGGACATGCATGTGGCACTAATGCTGGAACCTGACATCATTTCCAGTCTGAAATATGTGTGGCCAGAGGAAGGAGACAGCTTGATATGTCAAAAACAAGTATCCAACACACCACTGAATCTGCAAAATGTGTGCTTAATGTGCTAAATGTGTGCTTGTATACTACTTGTATACATTCGTATGTGTGGTAATGAGCAAAGTATGTCTATCTCGTAGAGTTTATGAGCACCAAAGTCACTCCTTTAGAATCTGTTTATTTCAAGTTAAGCCAGGGATAAGATAAGATTCCATAGATCTCTAGAATTAGAGTTTTTGTGTATTAAGTGCAATCAGCGATAAGTCTTTTGTTCTGAAGATTTTCAAGTTAACTTTACACAGTCATCTCTGTCAACAGTCAACTTCCTAATTGAAAGTATATGTCTGGTAGATGTATTATTTTTAAAGACAATTGTTTGTGGCTTTGTTTAGAGTCTTGAGTGAAAGCAGAGCAGACGGTTATGCCACATGAGTCTGTTGGATGAGCTGTGTTAATGTGTGTGGATATATATATATATTTATATTATATTTATATTATATTGGG
>JAZGTK010000597.1:322-60223 GCA_036877625.1 Ambastaia sidthimunki
GGTAAAATTCAATCTTAAACTAAAAAGCCTAAAGTTTTAAACCATCAAAACAGCTAGCACACCCAAGACTGAAATTACCTACAAAGAAAGTTCAAATGGCAGGTAATTGCGAAGAAAATGAACAATGAAAAAGAGAAATTTGCCATGCAAGCACTGTAAGAAAATTGCTGAAATTATCCAATATTTCCTCAGCAATGAAAGCTGCCAAATTATTTTTTTGTTAAGCCTCAGTAAGATGTTCAAACATAATAATGACTAAATGTTTAGTTCTGTCTAATGTCTCCTGCTTCAACATGCCAATGCATATTCACAAGACTCTAAAGAAAAGCAGCACAATCATTTACTGTGGCAAGTCACAGCTGTTCAGTTTTACATCTGAATGCAAAACAGTGCGAGCGATGAAGAAAAAACAACCTTTTGCTCAAAGAGTGACTAAAATTAGATTGAGACAGACAAAAAAAACATCAGTTGGGCAGAAAAGGCTTTCTGGGGCTCGGCGAGACTTTGAGGCGGTTGGCGAGGTTTAATTACGCTTGTTGAAGCATTTGTTTGCAGTACACACCTTTCTGTCTCCCGCTGCCTCTTTACCTGTGATTCCTGTGATTTCTGACAGAATGCGGCTGTGCATTTTGGCAGACGTATCAAACAGTGTAAAAAAATACATTGAAAGGTAAAGAGACAAACAGAGAGAGCAGAGAGAGAAAGCTTGGGAAAAAAGAAAATAGAAAGAGATAGAAATAAAGAGGGAGACAAAGATAAGGATACACACACACACACACACACACAGACAGCTTTACTCGTTTGATATAGCTGCACTCAACACTGAAGCTATGCCAGCACTATCTTCAACAGTACACATTGGCAATGGGGTGCGATGCTCCCCAGGCTTACAGGAGTATCTATGTTCATGCAGATCTCTGTGTCTCCTCTCTGGGCTGATTCAACAGCAGAACTGGGCCACTGCAGGGTCATAGCATGCTGTGTCCCATGCAGAGAGGGTGAGGTGGAGTTCAGGGTCCTGCCGATGTCTCAAAGGCAAACAGAGGATTTGAACAAATTTGTTTGCATTCAAAATGGTCAATCTTCCAAAATGTTTTACTCTATTAGATAAAGCCTTTTATAATGCCTACAAGATTCAATGAAAATTGACTAAGGAGGATTTTAACTCATCTGCACACACACCAAAACTAGAACCAGAGTTTTAAAATACTACTAAATAGCTGACTATTGTAACTAGCTTAATAATATGCAACATGGCTTTTTCTGACACTTAAACACTGTATATTCATAATTATTTAAAAACGTAGGCCTAAACAGTTCAGCCTGAAATCTCAGGTTGCAGCTGAGGAACGCTAAATAAACTTCCATTTGGCAAATTTACATGGACTGCGCACAATGAAATTACGCCGTCACAAAATGTTTTGCAAATCTGTTGCATTAGCTCGTTTTAATTAGGTAAAATGAACAAGCAGCAAAAATCTATTTTTGGTGCGAGGAATGTGTCATACTTCGGGGTTTGTGTGTGCGAGGATTTCAAGACTTTGCGACAGATGTTAAGAGAAGGAAACAGTAAACAGTGTCTAAATGATCCACATATGATCTTCCTGATTTTATGCTCAGAATGTGCTTACGGGAAAAGAAGGTTGATTATGTAACCACAGCTTTTCTGTATCATGGGTAATCCTGTGTCTATTTTTCTTTCTTGGCTCTGCTGCTGACGTAAATGTTGCTATAGAACGCTCTGATTCAATTATAGCAGTGAGGATCAAATGTATACATTACACTGAATGATTCCTGATGTCTCTTTAAACAGGTATTAACCAGGCACAATGTGACAAGTGTCCAGCCTCAGTTAATTTGTCTGTCCAAACTGAACACAAAGCTTTGCTGCGTGAGAAACAATCACAGCCAATCAGAACATACTTGATGGGTTTTAGACCAGTAAGACTTTCAGTGTGTCCAACAACCCAACACAGTAGAAAGCAAGAAATCCACCAAATATGTTGTTGCTTGTCACTTGTAATGGTCACGGCTAGTTAGCACAAAACTAAGGATTATGGGTTCTGTGATTTACATGAAAGAGATTTTATTCGCTTTATCTTGTAGAACCTGCTACTACAGAACACAGTGTTACACCGTAAGCAAACAATTTCCCTGTCTACATTCACCAATACTGTGTAAACAACGCTACAGTTGCACTGCTATCTACCCAAGTGACGGCTAATGATGATGTTGTTCAGTTTTATGCAATATGGCTCCTCTCTGTTTTCATCCAAACTATTCGTCCTTTGCAAACTTTTACAGAGAGCTGGATGATGACACAAAAGAGTCACACTATCAGTTACAAAATGACATTCAATACGAGTCTGCTTGTCCAACTTTATTTTAAAAAATTACTATTTAAAAAACATTCAATGAGATTTCACTGCGGGTGCAGCCACCCAGCACCAGAAATGAAAAACCAAGAAAATCAAAAAATCTCACGACTGGTTACCACAAATCCCAGATTTATAGACAGCCAGATAGCATTTATGGCTTCAGGCCTACTGCAGCGTGCCTGGTTAAGACAATGTTATTTTGTCTCTCTTTTGACCTTATATCTAAAGCGGTTCAAGCAGTCAGTATATCTACAGTGGCGCTCACCTGCCACGCTCTCCCTGCAAACACTTATCTCTCTGCAGACACTCTGCATAGCACGAGGCCCAAACTGCCCGGTTGGCTCTTATCAGAGTGTTGCAATTGGGATGTACGGCAGAAATCTGAACGCTGTGCTCACCGGTGCAGCCCACGGAGTCATCACTCAGGTCGAAAAGGTGACGATAAGTTCTCGCACGTGCACTGATACGGCAGACATACACGTGCAGATTAGCATAAACGCTGTGGCAACGAGAGCTGCACGCTGCTCGTGTTATAACACAAACTTAGTTTATCGGGCACCCAAGTCCATTTCTAAATTTCATAAGTTAATCTTTCACAAGCTTCTCTATTTCCATAATAATTGCCGGCAAATTGCGGGAGGCTTTATATCGCCTCACACAATGCCGGGGACACGGGGGGGGAGGCGCAGACTCGCTCAGGATGGTCTCTCCGAGGGGTATGCGAGCTTACGCTTGTTTGTCCGGGTATATCTTCCCTGGAAAAGGCCAGTTAAACCTCTCTCTGATGCCCTCTCCGCCCCATAAACAGGCCAGCGGACAGAATCATTATGCTTCAATTTTCCAATTTATTCAGTGCCTTCAACTTCTCATTAGTTTATGCCTTCTCCATAAAGAGGCCATATTATCAGGATCTGTCAGCAAAGAGCTCACAGGAGCTTCATCATCCTTACAGACTCTGGGAGCCACGACATGTCTGACCACAGGACATCACCGTCCACAGACTCCCTCTACTGCTGGGGGTCAAGCCGTCATATGTTTAGCGAAGCTGAGTGAGTTTAATTCATATCCCAGATGCTGATTTTAAATGTCTTGATTTTAAATGTCTTTGACTTGTATTTTAGCTGATACGTTGCGTGCTTCATGCAGGGTTATTAATTAGAATTTAGAATAATTTAACTTATGTAATAATTTAATTTAGAATCTTTACATCTGAAACATTTATGTCATTTACATTAAACAACCAAATGCATGTCTCTAAAAAGTGGGATCAAAAAGTCTGGGACCATTCATTAAAATGCTTCTATTTTGCATTTTTCTAATGGCATGCAATTTCATCTTTATTACAAAATACTGAAAAATAAACATGGATGTCAGGTTTTCTTAATACTTGGTGTTGTTGCTGTAGTAAATGGCATGAACTCCAGCCCTTTCCAAACCTGGTGATCCATGTTATTCCAGCATGATCTGAGGACGTTCCAAAGAGCATCTTGTGTGCTTCAATGGAGGCAAGGAAATCTGACCTTTTGTATAAAGCTAACATGGTTATTGTCACAAAGCATTTCTTTATTTTACAATTTCCAAAATCTTTAAACATTATTAATTTACAGGTTAGGTTTTAAATTCAATGTTTTTAATGTAGTCTCAGACTTTTAGAACCCACCATATAAACTGTGTTTTGAAATAATTCTAAAGATCATTTTACAAGACCTGTGTCGCACCTTTAGTGCATCTTTAAACACAAACATTGCGCTGGTATAGTCTTCATTTGTAAGTCTCTTCAGATAAAAGTGTCTGCTGAATGATTAAATATAATGTGTAATGTGTTGACCTCCACATGAAAAGCGTTGCAGATAGTGTCACAGGAGGCGATTTTTACATGGTTGCTAGGTAGCAAGAACACAAATAAATGCACTTGAGCTTACAACAGAATATAGTCCCGCTGATTACTTTGGTACTTGGAAGAAAAACAGGATTTGTCAAAGTACTTTTTTTCTCCTCTAAATGTAATAATACACTTCATTTTCACATCAGCACCGCCCACAAAATAATGCGTCATCAAAATTTGCAGCAATCATTGGCTTCCATTTAAAATGTCACCGGGGAAAAGAACTGTAGCTTCAGTCATTTAAAAGGGTGTTAACAACCAGTTCAGAAGGGAACAAAAATGTTAAATGTTTCATACAATGTCCAATTCCATTACGAGATATATCTCAGTGTTTAGCATTAAAGCATGACACGTTCAGCTCTTGTAGGCAAATGGGGGCTTTTGGTTGGCAGTAATGTGCGTCTTCCGCGCCCTTCCTTCCAAGACCAACAGCAGTATCTTATAAAACAGCCTTGATATAAGAGGTAAAGCGTTCTCTGTTGTCCTCCTGCCATGTGTATGTGCCAGACACCAGTAAAAGAAGAGGCAAAGTTATTCACTGAGATTAGCTATGATACTGGTCCTTCTGTAAAACCATATCAATTTAGACATCCACCTGATCGATCCGCCGCTCCACAGGTGTGTCCGGCCATTTATCAGCGTCAGCCGGCAGACAGAGAACAATGCTGCCCGCTCGTACAAAAAGAGCTTGTTTTCTGAGGGGAGATTTAGCCATTAATTCAATTCCCAGAGCTCAGCATTACAAAGAGAGAAAGAGACATGGAGTCTCACTCCCCAGACCTGCTTTCCTTGACATACATTTCATTTGTTTCTCCTCGTTCAAAGAAACCGCTAAGAGGGAAAAAGTAAAAGAAAGGGAGCGTCAATAACCGTAGTTAAAAATAAATAGAAGACAATGGATTTGATGGAAGATAATGAAAATGACTGACAGCCGGCACTGTTGTTAGGTGAAGTGCTCTCAAAGATCAATGCCACTGTGACTGTTTCCAAATCTCGTTCTGGTCACACAAACAAAAGAGAATTTTACATACATGATAAATACAGCGTCCAGTGAGTTTGATTTGACTTTGAAAGTCTGAGATCAAGTACATCTCAATGGCATATGAAAGACTTTGGAAATTAAAATCTCAGTGTTTGTTGGTTTGAAAGGCATGTGGGATACTATTTGCCTTATACTATCAACAATCACCACATTATCATAACATTAACATTTATCTCAATTTTTTAAATATATCAAATAATGTATGTGTTTTTTTACACACTTTTATATACTTAAATTTTATAATATATCTTGTTTTAGTTTTGTACTATCCATTATGTTTTTCTTTCATTGAGTACATGCCTGGTACCACACGTCCCCCCTCAGTGATGTCATCAATCGTGTCCTTTTCACTAGGAAGTTAAAGGCTAAAGTTTAATGTTTGTTTAATGAATAAGCTAACAGGGGTTACAAGCACAACCGATTTTAAAGACACCACGTGTATTTTTGTCATCCACCTTTTTATAAATGCCTTTAGTCTAGCTAAATGAGTCACAGACACATTAAGTCTTTATCCACTGTGTATTTAACATACTGAAACCGAGACAAGATATAAAAAAAAACATTGATTTAAAATTGATTTAAACTTCTTTCTAAGGTCACTGTTGTTCTCTCGCAAATGGCCGGCACTTGAGCCATGTGCTTCTTCCTCTATAAGCTGCACTTCAAACAAATAAAAAGATAGCAACTGAAGTTCTCAGAATAAACCCAATAAGCTACTCACGACAAACAGCCCCCCAACAGCTGATTTCAGTTTTGGCACAACGAAAGTAGGTTTAAAGAAATTCCTGGATGTGTCGTGCAATTCATTTGTGACACGTTTAGGTGTCATAATAAGGTGTCGCCACACGTGGCGAGTTGCTGTGTTTTCCTCCTTTTGAATTGCGAAAGGTGGCAAAGTCACTAATGCCAAAAAGGGATATTTAGATATTACATAACTGGCTACAGATTTAGAGGCCCAAATGAATGCTTGCTCTGGCTCACAGTCAGGTGGCTTGTGTGCTGCTACAGAACCATCCAAACTTCCCTGTAATGTGTTGCCAGGGCAATAACACGAGGGCAGAATGAAGTCAGTGCATCACACAAGCCCTTATTGTGTCATGTGACCTTCAGGCTTCAATACATTGAATGCGTGTAAGCAGTAGTCCAGGGGTGGCGGGGTTGCTGTTTGGACAGAGAGAAAAATATTTCATATATGAAACAATATTAAGAAGATACAATCAAATAGTGAATGATATGGCGCATTAGTCTGTGTAGGGCAACTGTGGTATCACTGCTACTTTATCAGCCCTTACAAACCCAATCACTGCATTGTTGTGCATTCTCTAATAAAACGTCTCCCGTATCTTTCACAAATCTCTACAGCCTTTCATAAGACCTTTTTATGCCCTCTTTATATTGTAACAGTCTCAACATGTTTGTATGTTTATAGGTGTTGGTCAAAATGGTTTCCAATATAAACTATGGCTGGTGAAGTATTAGTTGCTCAGATACAGATTTTATTTTTTTTGGTCCTTGGAGCGCATGTAACAGCTCCCCATTCCCATAATTCTCAGCACAACCATTTGTCATGTCATCGCACGGTGCAGGTGTCATTGTTCCAGACAGCATCTTTCCTTTAGGTAAATGATGATGCTGGCTGGCAGCCGACAAGGGCATTTTGTAAGTTAACTTAATACAGTTTCAGGGAAATCGCTGATTCTTTGTGCAAACGGCAGGAAAACCTTTTACTAAGACGATATCATCCACACACTTGTTTTACTTGGTTCATTACGTGGCTTTATGGTTCATTACATTATGTTTTTTCTTTAAATATCGACTCTTAAGAGGAGCCCGTCTCTGTGCGCTCTTATTGTAGGAGGCGAAAATGAGTCTATCACTTTATAATTGAGTGCTAACCACAAATGCCATTATAGACAGATAGTACACACAACCGCATTCACACTCATTTTAGAAGAACTTCATTCTATTGATAGAAAAGTACAAATATGAAGTGTGTCCTAATGTGAGAACACTAAAGATGTGAGTTCTGAATTCAAACGAAAGAGTTGCGGAATTAAGAACAGTTTGAAATGTCAACTTACATGGAAAAAATCTCAATCAACACTAACAGTTACAGGAATAAAAGGTCACATGAGAGCTCAGGCTTTAGACTTTAATAAGAAGAATGGCATTAAAACTTTTGGTGCATGACAGCCATCATGCCATTTTACTGAATGAAGTCCCACAGTTAAAATAACTGTTACAAAACAATTAAAATTCTGATATTGGATGAGGCCATCTCAAACCCAAGGCATTGACTGAGATAATAACAGGCTAAATATATATAAAATACATGCAATTTAACAAGTGTTATTCAGTAATTCTTTTGTAATTTTATTATCATTTTTGATGCCTGAAATAAGTGTAGAAATATGGAGAAAAAGATGTATTCATAAGTGTTCGTTCTTCCTATAAATAGATGGTGAAAACTAATGTTGACTCTAATAATTTCATTTATCATAAAACATGTTTCTTATATTTTGCAAACAGAATATTTTGCTCATTAAAATTAAGTCAACTAAAATTCTTGTTTTGTTGAATCCGTATAATCAATTTATGTATTTTACACAGAAAATGAATTTAAAACAAGATTTTGATAAACCTTAAAATAAACTGAATTTGGTAAAATTGTCATTTTAATTTATTTGACTATAAAAATCTTTCTAATCATTCTAACATAGTATTTTTATGTTTTGTTAGTGACAAAGAGAGACAAATTTTCTAAGCATTTGTTTGAAAATACAATGGAAAAAATATATATACTTTACAACAAAATTTATAAATTCAATAATGCGATTTTAAAAACACCAATTTCTTACTGTTTTTTTGGCGAATTATGTCATTTGGCACAAAAAAGTCAAATAGATATATTCTCCTTGTAAAATTGCCTTTCTGAATGGCTTCTGAATGCAACCTGAAAAAATGTGGGACTGTAAAATGGCTTTTCATAGACAGTCACTCAAGTTATTGAGTGGCACAGCAGAGAAATGGACTGAAGAGACTGGCTTTATGCCAAGTGAGGCTAATTGGCCTTGGGTTTGTTTAAGGCATTGTGATTAATGAAGTTTCTAATGAGAGCTTTATGATGAAGGCAGCAATCTGTCAACCGGTGACTGCCGTTCTCAACAGGGACGCGAAATTAACAGTACAGAGTTGATTTAAGGAAGGGATTTCTCCTGTCACAAAAACACAGTTTCTGAACAAAACCTTTGATGAAAAGATGTGGGCTTCCAGTTTGTAGCACTCCCACTAATAGCTTAAAAGTCTGAAAATTCATTACGTGAAATCTGTGGCTGTATTTTAAAGTGCGTATTAGCAGATATGGAGGCTGAACAAACAGCTTTGTTTGTCACTACAGAGTCCTCATTAAACAATTACAGACATACTGCATCACTATTACACACAAAAAACTATAAATACACACACACACACACACAATATATAGAGGCAACCCATACATAAACACAGCAAACACAGGGACACATTACACTTATGTAACTTACTGTAATAATGATCACCAAACAGATCTTCATCCTCATCATCAAAGTATGCTTGTAATGAAAAATAAAATCAAAAGATGGCAAATTATAAAAACAACAATGACAAAACAGCAAACACACTCACAGACACACAAATTAAAACATAAAAGACTACAGACCTTGAAAAGGCCAAGCACTAAAATAGGATTGAAATACCAACACTTGTTTTTTTGTTTATTTATTGTCTTGTTTTTTTGGTGTGCACTATATCAATTCACAGTTCTAAAAACCCTCCTCACAAGTCAGTGTATTGCGAGTACACGACTCACAATAAATTGCTTTTTTTGCTGATATTTCTGATGCTACTGTTTAATATTAAAGACACTGTCTTACTGTAGTAACATTTGAAGAGTCAATACTGGTTTGGATTTATTTCAGTTCATTTCACACAATGTGCCTCTGCGAAGCTGTAGAAACAAAGCATATGTCGTCTGTGCCAGAAATATAATTTATGCATAACTGTGAAACAAAACCTGTTATCCATTTACTCTATGTGTTTATTGACTGGTTTTCCTGTCTGTTTGTATCACTGGGAAAAGTGTAACAGTTAACTTGGGCCACTTGTACCTCATAAGCCAATCATATAACATCGCTGATGTCACTCGCTGTATGACATTCAGTCACAGTGCACGGATGTCATAGAAATGGATAATAAATGTCTTAAACCAGATCGTATCACGAAATTAAATAAAACATCTATTTTTTACACTGTAAACTCCAAATATAACTCACTCCAAATGAATATTTAGTGGCAAACATGTTGAAGATTAGCAGACAGGCTGTCAGTTCACTAAGAGATAAGCTGTTTCCTCACAAAAGCAGTTTAATCGGTGTGTTGAAGCATCTTCTCTGTTGATATCCATTTAAAAAAATCCTCTTGTCTTCTTGCCAGTGTACTGCAGTGTTAGGCTATGCTTTGTTTTGCTAACCTTACAGGCTCCCCCTAGTGGAGGGGCTCTTATGGGGGCCATGTTGGAAACTTCCTGAAAATTGAATTTATTATAAATGAG
Source organism: Ambastaia sidthimunki (assembly GCA_036877625.1). NCBI lineage: Eukaryota > Metazoa > Chordata > Actinopteri > Cypriniformes > Botiidae > Ambastaia > Ambastaia sidthimunki. The sequence goes on from JAZGTK010000597.1 coordinate 10,216, forward strand.
TGTAAATTTTCTTAAATATATTTAAACATATTTGTACTATATAAATGTACTATATCAAAAATGTAAAAACTGCAGATGTAAGTCCGTCACAAAATGGTTAGTGCACCTTCAACATATTTTGGTCTTGGTGAACTCTTATCATATTTTGGAAATATACAGGGGCATTAATATCACCGGCTTCTACCGCAGGAGCTGAGGCAGTGCAGAAAGCTGGAACTAAGAAACTTCACTCTACAAAGCAGATGCTTTGAGGGGACAAAACCGAGAGCAGATTAAAGCGCACAATGACTCAGATGCGGATGGCACCTCCGAACACTGTTCCTTTATTAACACTTCTCACACCGCCGGTTCGTCTTGTATAAAGGACAAGGGCAGACCCCATTAAGTGGCAAATTGCCGTCTCACGGCTTAATCAGGCGGCATCAGCATTCTGTAGGGAACATATGAAAAGCCATTATGGTCAAATCAATTCTCAATTACCTCTTTGCAGCCGCCATCGACACGTTAAATAAACGTTCAGCGCTGTCACGGCTATTTCTCCTTGTGAGGCGACGGCGGAATGGCTGCGCACGCGTTATTCGAGCGCCATGCGAATGCTAATGGATTGTAAACAATCATGAAATAACAGCATGATGTGAAAGTGGGACAGATAAGCATCGAGAAGAACAAGCGGTATTAGCAGATTCATTAGAGGCCGTCGCACTCGGACGAGAGTAAAGACTCGCTGGACGTTCGTCACGGTGCGCCCCATAAATATGGAAATATGGATATGCATAAATGTTGACACAGAAACAGCAATGCAAAAACACCATACAAGACAACATCTCTTCAGCCATCAGCAGAACCCGCAAACATTACTGGCACTGAGTGGTTCTAACTAAAAACACTAACAAAATTATAGACTTCTAGGTAATCAATATATAAACAAAGAAATAACCATTTTTTATTAGTGTCAAAATTGTTGGTTGTGGTGGACAAAGCATGAATAAAAAAACTATCATTTTTTAAATATAAAAGTTTGGAAATGAAAAAGATTGTGAAAAAATGAAAAAAAAAGTGCTTTGATATATTGTGATACATGTAAATTGTACATATAATTTACATGTATAAATTATATAAAATGTTAAACAACAAAATCTTACAAATGACAATATCTGATTAAGGTGTCTTTAAAAATTGTAATGCAACCTTTGTATAAAAATAATTATTTTATTAACAATAAACGTACAACATTCTTATGTTTAAGTTTAGTTCTCAGATCGTATCTCTTTCAAAGGGTGATGTGATAAAATGGTGGCTTATCTTATAGCTAAGGTTTTTAATGCAGTAAATTCATCCTTTAGAAATGAGTAACATGTATTTGCTTGAGATGAGCATCAGGTGGACAGACACTGAGGGGAATTCACCAAAAATGAATTGCGGCCACTGGTGGCGAAGTTTATTTGCTTTAGCGCCCGACTCACTAAAGAAATTATGCAAATCAGGTAACGGTGCAAATGAGCCCCAAAATTAGTGCTGCGTGCAATTTGTATGGTGCAGTTCTCCCTCTTGTAGGCAGGTTCTGGTTCTTGTGAAGGATACAGCAGATACTAACTAACATACTAGTACTGCATCGCTGCATCACTGCCGGTTAAACCGGACTGCAGATGGTTAGTAAATATGACCTCCACTAATTCTTTATCTTTCCTTGGTGACAGATCAAATGTGATTTCAAAGTCTGAACTCAGGGGAAAACACTCAGCTAATAAATGAAAAACTCATGCTAATCAAAATACAGTGTATTCTATTTGCTCAAATTCCAGGTGCAGTCAGTTCCATACATTAACCATACAGAACATAAATGCAACAGAACTGCTATAGACCTTTATAATCATACTAAAAGAAATAGGACTGAACAATATAAACGCTTGTACAGCTAATGTCACCTGATACGGTTGGTGTTGTTATAATTCTGTCTGGTTCATGAATCTTTTATGTCTGGATTCATTTAAACTGTGTGCTTATCCAGATCATTATTTAAAATCATAACAACTCGCCTGACCTTTAAATACCACCGCGCTGACAAAGATAAAGAAATCTGAAAGCCAGAATATTAATTTCAGAACACCAGGCTTGGAATTTTAGAATATTTTTAGGGAACAAAATATATTTATTTATCCTCAAAACATGCACAAATCACAAAAACAGCATACACACTTATCACTGACCTACCAAAAGAAACATTCTTTCAATGGGTTTCACCTGTTGTCATGGAAACCAAAGCCTCAGGTAAGCCTCAAAAACCTCTAGTTGTCAACATACCTGTAACCTGTACAAGAGATATTTGGAGTAGCGTGTTCATTAAAAAGCTAGCTGTCTTCAGTCACTCCCTTAGATTTCAGAAACAAGGTTGGACGTCAACAGCAAAATAGTGTTATTTCTTCCACAAACTCCAATATGAACAAAAAGCTATAGAGTATATTACTGCAAATTAACTATTTTTTTTGCTGATGTGTTCAGTCTTCATTAAGGTACATTTTTTGTGTGTGTTCCTGAAATTTACTGGAAATAAGCAGATATTCCCCACTGCCTAATAAATTCAACACTAACTTTCAGCTTTCATATTTAAAAGTATCTCTCTGCTTGCTCGTACTAAACCATCATCTCTGGCCGGAGTTTGATTTCATGGTTGATTTTTGCTACAGCTCCTCATAACATGCGCAATGACTCCAGAGAGCTGAAGTTTGTGTCCTTAGACTATTTAATGGCCTCAGTACAAGCTCTGTGACAGTTCAGCAGGAGAACTTAAAAGCATGCGAACAGCGCCACGAGCAAACTGTGGCATTTTAATGAGTGTTCTTTCTCTAATCATGTCGCTGTAATCTGCCAGGGACGTGAACTTAGTCTCTTTAAATGTAACCAATGCTCAGAGTACAACAGAAGACAGAGATGACTGAGGGGGTATTTGGATACAAACTGCTATCGTGTGGTTATAGAGGGTTTGGGAAAGTCAGCCGGGCATTTCTTGTGGGACTGACAGTGGCAAGAAGGCCTGCTGACCCGCGAAAGTCAACGAAAACAAGCGGTAATGAGCGTAAGCGTTGCCCGAAGGTGCCTATCGTATCATCATGTGCCGTGTTCATCGCACAACACAGACTCACTTTTGCGGTTAGTCACCCAGCGCTCTTCTGATCAGATCCAGCTCTCGCTGTCCCTATTAATTAGCTCCCATGGTGGAAATCCATTAGCGGTTGGAGCCTTGCTGTGTTTGCATTAAATTCAATGTACATAAACACACATGCATGGACACAAATGGAGACCTTGTCTTTTAAACGCGGTGCATTAAAGTTAACCCACGCAGATTTGAGGTAGCCCTTAGACTAAGCAGGAGGAGAATTAATTTCTGCCTGTGGGGCCGTAGGAAAAGTTCAGAGACATGAAGACAGAGCAAAAACAAAGATCAGTGTCCTCCACAAGGGAGTTTGAAGCTTGTGTGGCGCTCAGCAGTGGTGAGAACAATGTAAACGATTCTTTTGAGAGGGGCAACATCACGCGGTTACCAGCATGCGCGCACGCCAGAGCTACAGTGACTGTATATCGTGACACACTCGCCGACACCGCCCACAGACCAACCATGAATTGAGCTAAATGTCTACCTTTTTAAAACAACGTGATTTGGACATCCGTTAAAGGAAAATGTGTGCTACATTACTAACACTGTACTGCTACAAATGTGAGACACTGGAGGCTGGACAGCAGGTGTTTGTGAAAAAACACGTCATTTTTGAGAAAACTTAATGCTCATATGCTAATTACAAACACAGCTGGACACAAAGCAGATGCTTTTGTATGGACAAAGAATATTCACAGAAGCTGCCATCTGAGTGGGTGTGGACCGCAGAGAAAAGATTTAATTATGGGAGTGAAAGAAGTTAGATTGAGTGGGAATCAGTGATTCATGCTTTCAGGAAGTCTATAGAACTCTGTTGATTAGCACAAAAGAATGTTTAACTAAGCTAACTTTTAAACATGCATGGCTTTAAAGAGCTTTGGACATACGCAGAGAGCAGATTTGTTTTGTCACCGTTTTGTCATCATTAATTTGATCTGACTTATTTTTCAATTGCACTAATCACTAGCATAATGTCAGAATACTGTTTTGGCTATTGTCTACTATTTTCAATCTCTTCAGAGCTCAGGTCTCGTGGTGCAGCCTAAAGAGAGCCATCAACTACCCTTCCAAACAGAGGAACTCAAAGACCATGCCTTTAAAGACACTCCAAAGACCTTATGAAAAGGACCCAGAGGCGTAGAAACCTTTGGCACTTTCCACAAAAATGGTACAAAACAGGGCTTGAAACTTTTTATAAAAAATGTTTTTTTTCAAACAAAGGGGGTGCTACCCTTCAGCAATTTTTTTGTTGTTTTATTTCGTTTGGTTTGTTTTTGTCAACCTCAGGAGAGTAAATAACATTTTATTTGTAGTTTTATTTTAGATTAATTTTAGGTTTACACAGTTTACAGTTTTTATGAATACGGTAAAAAGTACTACTAATTGACTACATAAATAAATACTAAACCAACAGATTAAAATCAGAAAATATTAAAATTATGTTGATTTTGATAGTCAAGAATGTCAAAACTACTGAATTTGGCCAAACCAACGAATTTCAAGGAGATTTAACTTAACTTTTTCATTGGATTTTTAGAGACACCAGTTTGTATCCAATATATGGAAGGTACTCGTGCCTCAGTGTGTCACCCTACTTTTCTAATCATCATCATTCCGCCCTCCTGTCACCAGCGCATGCACACGTTCACAACAGGAGCGTGTCACCAGAAGAAAAAAGCAAGAATGGAACACTGCTGGCAGTGTGTGATGCGATGCACCTGCTGCTTATTGCGTCTCACCACAGGTATCATAAATCCCGCATTGTGTCTCTCCTTCGCAGAACCTGCTTCCATTAGTGCATGCGGTGGCCTTGATGTCCAAGTGCAGCGTAGCTGGGCTGCCTTTGAACGATGACTGCCTGGCTCCAAACCTCTCGATCTACTGCAACACACACTCTTTCCTCAACACGGAAACCACTGTAGCTGCTTTACTGTTAGCAACCCCCAGAGTTTAACATTTTCTCCCTAAACGTTCCCTCCACTCACCTACCGCAGGTGAGCGTGTGCGAAATAAAAGCAATTCTGAGGCATGTCGTCTCTAATCTAACATTTCGAAAAACCACGTGTTAACAAAAAATGTCTTTACATATTTTAAGATAAGTTTTTAATGAGATTAGTCTTTTCAATTATATTTCTGATGAGACTGATAAAGGCAGCTTAATTGCAATCGTAACTTCACTGAGAGAATCTGTATGGATGTCTGGGAAAGTGCATTTCGCGTTGATGCCTGATGTCTTTGACACTGTATGAAAAGAAGAAATTAAACCTGTATGAATTCAATAGTCGGTTCTGAGCATTTAATAAATAAGGCTTGATACCCATAAAAATGTATAATATGGTACTTGACATTGGTAAGTCACATCAGCTTTTGTTGCAATAACGTCTCGCTATATTGGAGGAAAAAATGCCACTTGAGATTGCAGTCATACAGTTGACACCTGTTTGGTCTGTAAATGGCTTTGATTTTTCTGACGCAGTGAATGGAGTCTTCAAATTTACCAACACTGACGCCTCAGTGTTGAGAATAACCTAAACAGTTCTTATTCAATTATTCGATATATGCTCGATTTCACCAAAACGGACCAAAGTCCTTTGGGAAATGAGAACGTTTCATCGAGACGTCCCATTAAACCGGAATCCCTTGTTGAAACTAATGTCTCGCCAAATTACAGATTTTCCACTTAATTTAGATGCACTATTCTTCTGATAAATCTCCAATCATCAGTGTCTGTTCAATTGTCTCTTCATTTGATTTATTTTTCCTCACCGCGAGCGACTCTGTCTCTCTCCTACCTGATTCGTCATCGGTCTTGTGCTCGTTCTCAGAATCTGTGAGAGTGAGAACCGAGTGGTCTGGGCTGGAGAGGCAGGAACTTCGTCGGGACTTCAGGGGCTGTCCACTCCACAGCTGGACGGCACGCTCTGGGGTCATGACCCCCTCGGGGTCGGAGTCCACGTCGGACCCGGCGTTTAGGGTGTATGCGTCCTGAAGCAGGCTTATATCGGAACAATACACAGTCGATGTTGGGGTGGGTTCACACATGCCCAGGTCAGCCAATGCAAAGCTCCCTGTGATTGGAATACAAGTATTAATGGAACCATAGTGAAAGCTGTCTGACTGCTTAGACTATAAACTGGCTTTGATTTGACACGTATGAATAAACAATCATTTATTGTGTAGCATTGTAGAAAGCCTTAATGTTAGTACGTAAATGATTATGTAATTTAAGATCTACATTGTTCCAGCCAACTTAATTTACGTAGATTGTTAAAGGATTGAATGTAAATAATATTATGGGGAATGAAACACGATTAGATGTTTATTTACAGCTAGACAGGACATGTAACACTTGTAAAGCTCGCCTGACTCAGAAAACAAAAACATAATATATATCTTAATATTTAAATGTTATTTACAATTCACACAACCAGTCAAATTATTTGGACACATCACTGCTATTTTTCACATTTTAGAATGATGACTAAATATTATGAAAACGTTGATAAACGTGGAAATTAAGTGTTATTCTTTTTAACTATGTAAGGATTTTCCATGTATACTGTGCACTTGTTGGCTGCTTTGCCATCACTATCTGATCCAAGTACTCCATTAAAAACTGTTAAACTATTAAAGTCTAAGAAAATTTATACTAAGGCACAATTTACATTTGTCTACAAAGCTAATTTTAAACATTGAAGCATAAGCCTTTAAATCAAAAAGATTTTAAGGTCATGCGAAACATAAATTCACTTCAAGTGTGTCCAAACTTTTGACTGCTAGTGTATATTAATTTAACCGCAGTAATTAGTGTAATATCTTTGCATCATCCTAAATATATTAATTCAGTTAATATAAAAATGAGTTAATTAGGGAAGGACTGCATAAATGGGGTAAAAACATTAAAAAGGACAAGATTATTCCTGAATGAGGAAGATCCATAAATCTGTGCACTGCATAAAACCACAGCAATTAATGACTTGAAAATAATGACTCACTATTACAGTACAGCAATGCGAAGCAGGAAACCAGCAATATTTAATAATGATTTCATAAGCAGCTAAAAACATTACAGTGTGCTGAATTGGCTTTGCATCCACCTATTCAGCAGGCCAGAGAAGCATTTTGCAAAAACCTATTGAATTTTTGCATTCCTTACAAATATAGGGGAAAAGCACAGTGCACTTAATGTGATTGCACAACACAATAGTTAATAAAGGACTGTACGGTTAACAGGAAACAGGGCACACAAGGGTTTCAATAGGAGCGGGTGGTATTGGAGGCGGAGTTTCGTTTCCTGCACCAAGGCACATACCTATGTGATGCGTACCTGATAAATAGTAACCAACGGCAACAGGAGCCAGCTCCACGTAAGCTGTGTGAGTAAAAACAGAGTTGTCCTCCATAATCTAATAACATGAGTCTTTATTTTTCCTGATTGCTTTTCTCTACACTCCCACACAAGCAACACAATGCAAAAGTTGCAGTGCATACAACAGACCTTTGCTCTACATTACAGAAAATCTCTGCCTGTTTTCATGTGTGGAAAAGTCATGTGGAGTATTCTGCCCCCCTACTGTTGTGTGTCTACTCCAAAGGGAGAAATCTTCCAAGGTGTAAATTTGAGATAGTGTCTAACTGAACAGCCAGAAGGCATTCTGAAAACCAGAAAAAATCCCCCAGAAGGGCCCAGTTTTTAAAAAAGGCCAAAAACCTGCCTCCTTCAGCGCCTAGTCTGTTTAGACACAATTTCTCCACCTTTGCTCAGACACCCTGGACATTAAAGTGAATATCCCTTTTCACCCTGTGCTAAAATCAGAGAGAATGGCAAGGTCATTTGTTGGGGAGGGGTTACCATGGCAACATAGCGTTTTCACATGCCGTCAGGTACGGTGAAGCGATTCGAAAAAATGCATGAAAATCTCCCTTCACTTCAATCATCTCTTTTCAGGCCTCAGACACACCCTGATTGACAAAGAGCCCTGCTGTGACTAAGATGCAAATGTTAACGCGACCGCTCGCTTGGCAAGCTAAAACTGTGAAGTCCCATCAAAACATTTCAGAATATGAAAAACATGTTACACCCTGTTCCAAAACCCCACAGATTTGAAATGTTTGCCTCTCCGCGTTTAAAGAGCATAGATGATGCTCTCTTCAAGATTTTTAAGTCCTGGGTCTGTGATGCCAACTATCAACAAATATCAGCTGTTCTTGCAGGGTGAACTCATTTTTGCTGTTAATATTCAAATGATAAAGGAACGATTTGGCAGAACAGAGCAGGTTTCTGCTATACTAAGATCTGGTCCCCAGCCAAAACACCAGCGGATAGCAATAGTTCACCCAAAAATGAAAATTCTGTCATAATTACTGTTATTTATCCTTAAATTGTTCCAAACTCGGATGACTTTCTGACTTTACATGCAACGCAGGAGAGGAAATTCTGAAAACAGCGCTGGTCACTTCTTCCATGTATTTACAATGAAGACTTAGTCTTTCATGCTTCAAAAAGCAGCATAAAAGTGGTCTGTCTGACTGTGGGCTGTATTCTAAGTCTTCAGAGGCCGTACGATGACTTTGACATTCTTCAGAATTTTACCTTTTGTGTTCCTCAGAAGCACAAAAGTCATACCGGCTGGAATAACACAAGGCTGACAAAATTTTCATTTTGGGGTGAATTATTCCTTTAATGAAATGAAAACGTACAGAAAATGAATGCAATATTAAAATGCCTGCAAGTGAATACTTCTCTTAATTTCTTAAAAGTATTCTACCCATTGCTCTCATGGCAGAAGCTTCGTCAAGGTTCTCTAAGGTTTTGCACATAGAATTGATTCAGAAACTGATTCAGCTGAATAGCTGTGGTGTAAATTATTCTTTCTAAAAAGACGTTCACAATGAAGCCTATATTACTTTATAAATGTCAAATCACCCCCATTTCAATAAGTCTGCCGACCTTTCTGAATTCCACACCAGATGCGTTGCTCCTCAAGCAGTATTGTCTATCTAGCACTTCCTGTTTTGTGAAGCCAAGCAGTTGTGCTTTCCATCTACAGAGATCAATACCATCAGGATGGAGAGGGAGGATGCAGTCAGCACGCCCTGAATAATGTCGGCCTGCTTGACTGAACTGTTGGAGAAAATAACTGCTGTAGAAAAGATTCCTCCAGCCCCAGCAGGGGCCATTTGGGTCATTTTGCCATGTACTGATTGGAGCTTAAACTGACTGTCTTAACAGTCTTTCCTCGTCTGGGTCTCTTATGCATGAGAGGTCCTGAGGCTGGCTCTCCACTTTAAATGCTTGTGGTAAGATCAGAGCATTTCATCTCTTCCCTTTGTGATGCCACCTTTATTATTTATCCTGTTGTTTTCTTATGTTTGTTTTTCATCCTCACAGCAATGTTAAGACAGCAGTTACTGTTTATGTTTGCCATGTAGAACGCAGCACGGCGAACATCGAAAACATGATTGTGTTGCATTAAAATGAAAGAACGGGTCAGACAGGAACTTCTTTGCATGGTGTTTTACAGGCCCTAAAAAACATTTTTAATTTAAAGAGACAGCTTTATAAATAAAAACTAAAACACTGAGAATCATTTAGAACCAGTTACTCTCTCCAAATGATTCTCTACAAATGTCATTTCAAATCTATGACTTTCTTTTTTTGGAACACAAACTGTGAAATTCTGATGAATATACTGGTTGATCTTTTCCACAGAATCAAAGTGAATAGGGACTCAAAAAAACAAGCACCATTAAAAGTCAATACAACTGACGCCCTATATTCCAAGACTTCTTAAGACAAATGAAACTAGCATCAGCAACTAGCCTAAATTTTAGTCATTGCTCATTAAAGATATTGCTCTCCATTGTAGCTATCATTTTATATATTATGTGAAGTTTCACATTCTTTCAAAATAATGCCATTAAAGCTACCACATCACTATTTAAGATAAAAAAAGAAAAACAAAACACCCTTTTATCCCACACGCATGAGGATAACGATTCTATCGACAAAGGCTTATTTTAGACAAGTTATAAGGCACAGCCCTTTTTCACAAAAGAGCCAATTTTCATTGGCAGGCTAATTTGCAAGGCTTATAAACCCCTGGATACTTGCATTAGAGTCCATTAAAGTCTGGAGGGGGTGAGAAATTAGGGTTCACTCCACTGGCTTACCATTTGCCTTGTGCAAATGAGCCGACTACTTAAAAACTCAGAGAGTCCAGGTGCTGGGTGTGACTCAGAATCTAATACGCTGCCATGAATGCAAAAAGAACAGAATATAAAAAACTCAAGTCTTTTTGTCTTTTCACACCACACTGAAGTTAAATGAGAGAAAAACTTTAAATCATGATTCAGTGATTCAGATGCCTCATCTAAAACATTCCAGCTACAGAGTTTCTTTTATTAATTGGTATAATATTTTCTACATTACCTATAATGAAGAGTAAATCTTTATTTATTTATTATATATCTTTATTTCTAGAATAAATATATCAGTTGTTACAAATAGCTATTCAATTACATTTTTAATTTATGTGAGCATTTTTGTCACTTTCCATGGCATTTTTGCTCCAAGCTTCTTTTAATTTCTGACCCTGATTCAGACTATGCACTTGGAGGTATCAGAGACCAGATATTACATCTCTCTGAAAGACGGGCTGAGAAGATATGAGATTCTCTCTGGTATAGTTTGTACCTGGTCTTTCTTTCTTTAGTAGATAAGCATATCAAAACCACAGTCTAAAAAGGAAAAGATAAACAGATGAACTTTGAAATAAAAAAGAGGGTCTTTCTCTTCTCCCTGTTTAAGACAGGGAGTTCCGCATGGAGCAGTAATTCACCCCCTCTAAATGTAAAAATAAAGGGTTATCAGCATTCAAGGTTAACATCTATACGACGGGCAGAGATATTATAGCTTCACACAGGGTATATGTCTCATGGACCAGAAAAACAGCAGTTAATAACCCCAGTGTAAACATTTATTCAATGCAAATAACATTTTCTGTTCTAAAGTTGTTTTATGTAGTGTAGTGTTTGTGGAGAGGGTAAACATTTTGCATCACTTCTGTCATTTTTTCCTTTTAGTTTTTCACAGAGTTTCTCTGCATATTTGTGACAAACAGCTCAAGTCATTGTGTCACTCACAGCATCATACATTAGCCAGTCTCTATGTGAAACTCCATCCCTTATAAAAACACTGATGCACTGAGTAATCACTGACATATGTGTTGCCACTTGGAGTTTAGAAAAATCAAAAATCTGGCATCCTAGAGAAAGTTCTGATGGTAAATTTTCCACTGTAGTAAATATTAAAAGAAGAGTCATGACAGTCTCTTCACGAGCAGACAGACACGCTCTGATTGTCATGACAACAGCAACGTTTAAGACACAGAGCTACAACAAGAGTATTAGAGGAATGACATAGTTTAGTAACTTCACCATTCTGCTCACAACAATATTAATAATAAAGAACAATCATTAGTTTTTTGACTGGCTGTTATTTTGGCACCTTCAGGCCACAGCTGCTAACAACATCTTAGTTTTCTCAGATTTCGAGAGCATATGGCTGACTAAATAATATTTTAACTTCTCCCGGTGTCATTATGAATGTCAACTCCTTTAGTCATAGTCAAAATGTATTTAAATATTAAAGAGCAATGATGCTTCTACACCATCTTTTTTGTCAAAAACAACTGGAGCATTACCCAACAGAAACACACTCTCACGCCAACAACAAGTGATGCTGTTATATAATTTTGTTGTGTATGACATCGCCTTCAGGAAAGAAAAGCAGACGAGATTTAATTAACACTTTTGGCAAATTAAATGTTTATGTGATGTTTATATGTACTGCTGTAAGTGCAAGTTTGTACTGTCTTATTTTCTTACATTCTAGTTTAACTCCGTACTGAAAAAGTAACACAACTGGTTGCCCAAACTCGACAACCACAAGCACTGTGTAAAAATGAACTAATACGCTTGTTGATTTAAAAATTTAGTATTAACCAATGATTACTTAATCGTTTAAAAACTAAAATATGAACTCATTTAATAGCGGTCCCTGAAATGAATGTGAGGTGTTTTGTAATGTTCTCACTATATAAGGAAATCAAGTTTGAGTTACCTAAAATGTGTTGTCTGTTCATTGACATGCTGTATGCGATTACTTACAGTTAATTTAGTTATTTAATCATATAATTCATACTCTGTAATAATTTGAGAATGTGGTTCCTGAAAGAAAGCATGAAGATGGCAAACTGACAATGACATACTGCAATTCAATTCCATTCAAACATGTTTACAGTATATCCTCAGTATAGAAAACAGTAATAGACTAGCAATTGTGCTAGTCAATGATGTGCAGTAAACAGCCACACACACCATCACTGTCTAGCTTACAAGGACAGCGTCTCTGAAGCGGTCTGGGGTTAAGTGTCCTGCTCAAGAGCACAATGGGGAAAACTCAAGGATTGTCCTTTTTGTGGTTCGAGTTATAACCTTTTAGCTTCCTGATCTTTACCACCGGGATACATTGTGAGGGGCGGTCACAAAGGATGTTGTACATCTGTTTGTTCAGTCATATCAAACTTTAGCAAGGTCTTAAACTCAACTGTTAAACTAGGTCTACGCACACTGTTTGCAATAGGTATTGCTGTACATACGCAGTACAAAAGCAGAACGTGCCATTGTGCTTTTACAAACTCGCTGATCCGCAGCTTCTGTGTAACTCAACAATGGCTGAGTAAATTAAATGTTAAGTCATAACGTTAATGTTAGATTAAATGTTAATGTTAAAGTTTTTGAAAAGTTATGAAATGCTGTTTTCATCACTGTGGTTCTATTTGTTTTGCGTTTAGTGTGAGTCATACAGTATAATTTTGACTGGATTATTTATTATTGCAACTCCTAATAAGTGTTTTGCCTTTTTTGCTTTATCTCAGGATTAAAGTAATAAGATGACTGTGAAAATAAGTTCTATGCTTCCATTATAGGCATCTGCTGTGAATTTACTACATTTTAAGGTCAATCCATGTTCATTTTGAGCATGAATCATGTACTATAGCTTTTATTCAGAGAGAGATGACAGCGCAGAATCAAGGGCATCACAGAGCAGCAGTAAGGAGGTTAAAAATAAATCAGGTTCATACATTAAATTTTTTTTAAATTACCCATAAGCCACTGCACCTAGACATGGCACCACTTGGCACACAAGGTCAGCATCTGCATAAACGGAGAACCGCTACTAAAAGCTACTGTAGCTCAAAAAGAAAGGTCCGTTTACCTGCTAATTTATCTTCACTTTTTCATAGCTTGTCATTCCCAGTGTTAAAACTCATTCTTATTCCAGTACAGACTTCAGCAGAGCGCGATAGCTCTCGCCCATCAATATTACATCTCAAGCATTGCCCATTACACACCACTCTGTAACAGAGGCCTAATGTCCCTCTTCAACATGGAAATGATCTGTAATTGCGATGGAGACTCACCTGGACCCCCACAATACTTCAAAGTTCCGGTAACAGGGAGTGGGTGTATGAAAGAGGTAGAACGGCATTAAAACATAATCTGCTTTTCATTGTCAGTTAAAGACCACAAGTGCTGCTATACTATCCCAACCTCCCCCTGTCGGCTTTTATGGCCACCGGCTGTAATATGGAAGAAAATCCCATCAAGAGCTTGTTAAATTACCTGCTCTTACTCGAAACAAATCGAAACCTGAAAGCGATGCAGTCACATTGGTATTGATCCAGAGCGACAAGTCCATATGATGCAGATCTAAAATTAGCCATCATGCGGGAGAGGAAATTTGTAAAGAAAAGGCTTTAGTGTGGGTTTATTCCTTGTAATAAAAACATAGCACAAAAGGGCTTTAGTATAAGTCTTTAGGCATTGTAACTAATTTGCTTAAGGTTTGTTTACATCCGGTGATATCCATCATTTGTAATCGGATCATAAATGGACAACAATAAATGGAGGTGTAAACAAAGTTCCAAGGTTTAATTAAAAGAGGAGGCATACAAAATATATAAAATGATTGTGACTTTCTAGTTAACGTTTTACTCATATTGTGAAGTTAATAATTTGCAATAAAACGTTTGTATTAAATCTGAAAAATGTAAACTGAAGCGTTTTTACCAGGACTTTCAGACCTCTGGTACATTCATTCACAATGTTCACAAACCATCGTGAGGGCTTGACATTAACAAGCATGGAAATGCTGTCATGTGTGAAGTCAGAAAACCAGAGACCCTCCACCCAAGGAAACCGGATCAGAAGAGGTCATCAGAGATGAATCTGATATGTGTGTCAATACCAGATGCAAATGCTAATCTGTGTTGACTGACCACTTCTACACGGATCACCCGAGACGTTAATATCAGGTGTAAATGGAGCCAGAGATAGAGAGCTCTCTGATGGAGATGAAGTAATCTTATAAATGCAGGATGACTGCTTTTCCTCCTGATTGGTTCACTGCTCTCACATGACCCCTCCCTCTAAATGTTAATTTACACATACTTGGAGAACAGGCTTCTTTTAGCTCGCTTGAAAATGATTTTAAAATGCACTGATGTTTTGTTCTGCTAAGGTGCTTATTTTGGGATTATTCCTGTTTGGGAACATCTCTAAATTTCATAACCTAGAAGAACTTTCCAACCAATCATCCAGTTTTAACCAATCAGCAGTTGAACATCGCTGATGATTGGTTAAAACTAAGCGTGGGTGTGGTTTGAACATTGCATATTCAATTTTTACAATAACACGTGCCACCATCAACAAACTTTTAAAAACAACAGCTCACATAGCATGGCTTTGCTCAGCTAAGGTGCTTGAGTTTGTTCTTCCATTCTATAAATTAGAGGTAAAATTACCCGTACTGTAATCTCAATGTTCTGCTATGTTTGGAGCAACTACGCTTAGTAAGGGCTCCGGTGGAGGACCATAAGCACATGGTACCAGCTGTTGTGCAGGAACAAAGTGCACTAAAGGGAGTGTAATAGAGTTCTGGGCTGCCCGAGAGGCAGAGCATTTCTTCCTGCAAAACGTCCATAACGAGTGCTCCCGTACCTTCAAATCTCCCCCACCATATGGCCTTCACTGAGGCAGAGTCACCTGCTGAGCACTGTGCCCCCACTACAGCCATGGACCACCGGCTCAAAGCGTCCTACAACTCAAGACTCTTCCCCTGACCATATGAGCATATCCTAACACATCCGTGGTGAGTTTGAGCAGATATAAAGTAGAGCACACTACAGCTGGCAGCTATGAAACACACCAAATATGTTGACTACAAACTTCAGGCCAATGCTAAAATTGGTAATTGTGGGGGGAAATTTGGGCTGCTGGGAGGGTGTTTGCACCATTAATAATCATGTTCACATCAGCCAATCATTGTGGTCTAATACATTTGTGATAACCCCACCCCTAACAGCATGTAAAAACAAAATAAACTGCGATTGATCGCTTTACATGTCAATCAAAGTTTCTTCCTGTGTAAGTGGTCAGTTCATGGGAAGTTCAACACCTTCAGGTCCAGCTATGCAAAGACTAGTTATTACCCAACACTGTCTGATTCTGAGTCTATCACTCTTTATCTCCCTCTCTCTACTTTTATCTACCCTACAGATGAGGCATCAGAGTTCAGCTACTGTAGGTCTCAGTGGTCTGGGCTATTTTTACAGCACATGGTGAAAGAAAGAAGTGACGACAAGGTGCCCTCTTGCTTTAGGTAGATGAAACTTTGTTATAATGAGATGTGGACTGTGCTAGTGGGGCACATCTCATCTCTGACTATTAAAAGAGCCTCTGTTTCATACGGTCTGTGATGTATGTCTGAGCCAGCATCTATGGAAAACACAGAGGTCTGTGGAAAAAACAACTGAATGACAGGCAGCATACCTCTCCAGGACATTCCAAAATCAAAACCTGACAAAAACTGCTCCAGGCTGTATTGTGAATTTGGCTTAGTCTCCGTAAAAAACTATTGTGCTGCTGGAATACAAATCCTGACCGTATGTTCAATCTGGATCCAATCTGGACTGAGAATGTGGAGTAAAAACAACAAAAACAATCCAAATCTATTACTACAATAAAAAAACAACATTTCAAAAGATTTTGTCAAGGAAATGTTATGGTGAATGTGGTTTTGCCAAGTAGGACATGTTCCCAGATCTACATCATTATAGGCCCCGGAATAAGATTTTTATCAACCAATCAGGTTGTAGAATTAGATTTAGGGTCAAAGTTTATGTTAAGAACTTAGTGTCTTGTATACCATTTTTAAAAACATATTTTTTCCCTCTGATTTAAGGGGTTCCCTCTGATTTATGATTAGGGTTTTGGTTAGTACTATGTGCCTTCAATGTTGTTTTGGGAATGTTGTTTTCAGGAACACAAAAGAACAGATCTTGCTTGGCAAAATCACATTGACAATTGTATGAATATTATTGTTTTCATTATTGTCAGTATTACAATTATAATTTTAATTTACGAAATGAATATAGTTAAGAAAATGGTGCCATGTCAAAAATCTGCATTTCATACATAAAATTGACAAAACAAAAGAAAAAAATCTGATTTGTACCTTTAATGCATTTTTTAAAAAGTCATGTGACACCAAAGTGCATGTATTCACAGAATGTGTCATGTAGCCTGTCAGATAATATAAGGTCATGAAAACTACATGTATGATAATGATGCAAGCTTTAGAAAGCTGCTGTTTTATATAAAGTAAAGCATGACACACTATAAAACCACCTACAATAAAACAAACCAAGGCTATGTTACATACCGTCTTAGTACATACGCGCGCACACACACACACACACACACTCCATTCCAACTAGATAAAATGCAAAACAAGAAAAATAGTTCAGTTACACAAAATATAAGGAGTTCTATGTATGTAAAGACGGTTTTCAGGGTCTTTCATTCTCATCATCTATTTTCTGCGCTACAAAAGAATATGGCCAGTTGGTCGAACAGCAATTATTGCAGACTCTAACACTTCATAGCAAGATCAATTGAGGGAACCCAAAACGTGGTAGCACAATACATAGTTCAGCAGTTTTTTTGTCTCTGGGTAAAAGAGACACAGAACAGGCAGATCACTGTGTGCTGTGATAATTTGGGTGATAATGGTTTATTTCTTCCCTGATTGCAAATAATTTGGAAGTGGTAATTAAACAAGTTATCAGACTGAGACGTTGCAATTAGCATGCAGGTTCATCTTACAGGAACAATATCCTGCGGAATATCTTCATGCTGGAGAAAATGAACTGTGATGATGAGACTATTATTTGATAGGACATACGTACAATTACAGTCTTAAATGTGATGTGTGTCATTGTTACAATGTTAAAATACTCTCAGCTTATTATGGAGAGACTATGAGACATCTGTAGGTTTAGTCTCTCATAAAAGTGTAAATACAGGACCACAATCAACGACTCAACAAAGCTCTCTTCTGCTCTGAACTGGTGTTGTAATGTGGTATTAACCACCCCAGTGTTTCTCATCTGATATAAACAAAAGCCTGAAATATTTGTTGTGAAAGTTCGGTATCTTTCAATGCACTACGATCAATAGTTTCAATATCTCCAAATTAAAACATATCACTGAAAATCATCCTCTCTGTTTTTATTACGGGGGATTATGCGGGTTAAAAATGGATAAAAACTCATCCATGATGGCATTTGTGTTAAAGCCCCAACTAATGAGAAAATTCTGGCCTAAGGACTGCTGTATCTAACATGCACTTAAAAGTTGCTCATTTATTTATGATACTGCTGTCTGTTCAAAGCATTTTCTAAATGTTTATGTTATACTAAATGTGAATGCAAGAATTAGTATGTGCATTGCCTGGGATTCAAACCCATGACCTTTGGGTTTCTGGTGCAATGGTCTACCAGTTAAGCTAATATGAACTGCATTACTATAGTTATTGATGTAACAGTCTCACCTTGTCTGACATATTGCTCTGTTTCCTGGTGTACCAGCTCAGCGACACATCCTCCGTAGCGCAGATGTCCGTCCTGCTGGTAGGCCTTCAACGTCTTGCTGGAGCTGTAAGATCTCTGTGACACTATATGGCAGTTCTCACTGTCCAACGAGGATGTAGCGTAATGCCGATCCTTCCTGCACTGGTTCTGTGTCAGAGAGCGCTGCCGTCTGTCCTTCAGATCCATCACTGCGGGATCCAATCAGCTCACAGTAGCTAATCGCCAATTATAATCAATTACCTGCAGAGAGCAGTAAGGAGTAGATGTGTTTTTGGCTCCGATTGGTTAGGAACTTTTCACACGTTACAGTAAGGCCCGTGTCACACTGATATTCCACAATGTGAATGTTGTGAAGTTACCCATAAAAATCAGAACTATCTAGATGTATTTTTGTTGTCATAGTAGATAATTCTATAACATAAAAACAAATTCTAACAATCTACCAACCATTTTTTACTTTTCATTATTTTGACATTCCAAAGTATTTTAGATCAGTTCACTCATCCAGTTCTGGGATCTGTAACTCGAGCCTGTTCAGAAGTTAACAGCTCAATTGAGGGATTATCATGGAATAACTACTTATATTTCAATCTGTTATTCATACAAAGCGGAAGACCTGGACTATGTTGCAAATGTGCTTGTCTATTTTATGGTGCTTATTTATGATTTTTGGAGTTTGACAGTTTTGGAGTTTGATCACTATCAAGTGTTGTGGTATATAAAAACAGCAGTGTAATATTTCTTTATCTGTTTAAAAAAAACATTAAGGTTTGAAACAACATGCAAGTAAATAATGACTGAAATTTTCTGTCATTTAAATCTGTTTTCTTGCCATTTTTATTCAATTAAATGCTGCTAAACATTAAAAAAATTAAAGCTTCCGTGTAGCTATATTCTAATGCAGTTAATAATCAGAAAAAATCAGAATAATCAGATAATCAAAATTCTGTTTGCACCTGTTAAAATCAACAGCTGAGAAGTCACTTCATTAGCAAATTCCCAAACAACAGATTCGCCAAATACTTTGCTATCAGCTCTGCGAAAACAACCTGCGAAAACTGTTCTCTAAACAGATCAATAATGACTGTCATATTTCAGGAAAAATACATATCACAACAATGTATCAAGGCTCCCAAACAGATCCTGCTATGTTCAGCTCAAGACAGACGTATCCCCATAATGCCTTATTATCAGGTAGAGCGAGAGAGTCTCAATAACACCCTCCCACTCTACATCTGTGTCACTGTGCTGACTTAGCCAGGCTTGAGGAGATCCAATCAAAACACTGAGTCTTTGGCAGAAAGCCTGTTGTTTAGGACATTTACATCATGTGGTCAGGAAAAATAGCACTTTAATGTTACAAGATGGAAAAAAACATTGACAATGAAACTGCGTTTTGCTAAATTACTGTCGGGTACTTTGGAACGTATTACCTTTTTTATTTTACAAAAACTGTACAGACAAGCAGTTACAAGGCCAATATTTTTACTTCAATCTATAAAATGTAAGAGATGTTGCCTTTTAAAACATGGTGGAAATTGCAGTTCGGTTTCTTATAAAACAGTTAAAGTGGCAGGTCGCAAAAAACTATTACAGTCTGAATCAATCACTTACATACTATGTAAATGAAGAATTGTTATGGCATGAGTCTAACTTATTTCAGCCAATTTTGCTGGGGAAAGTGTGACACATTTTGAGGTATTGTAAATGTAATGACCCTCATAAAAACATTCTGGTTTAGAACTTTTCAGGCTATGCATGAATGATTAATGAAGCTAATCAGTAGCTGCTACAATGGTACAAGACTATTGGTTACTTTGTTAAGTCTTGGTCAATGGTTCTCTGTAACTGGTCATTTAAGTATGACTACTAACAAGATTCAAACCTACAGCTTTAACCACTGATCTACCAAATATTTTCTATTATAATTGGATGTCCTGCTAGCATGTCAAACTATGTATGCGTCACAGCTAGGTTGCTCTGGCTATTCTTTATGAAATTGCCTATCCTACCTTTAAAAGACCTTAAGAAGGTCTTTTAAAGGTTCAACTGTTGAATACTGTTCAGTTTCAGTTTAAAATTAAATCAACAGTGCTAAAACATACTTTACAGATTTAAAGAGAAATCAATTTTAGACCAAGCTAGTATGAAGTGACTGATATAATGTTCTGGTTAGACAGGCATCAGCCACTGCACACATTCAATAAGTTCAATTTACAACCAGACGTGTTTACATACAGGAAGGCATTCTAGTTATGTTTATTGATTGGCAATTGGTATTTATGTCAATAAATTCTCCACTGGCAGGCAGAACATGCAGACACTGCAAATGAATCATTTTTTGGAAAAAAATATGAATGACAAATAAACGGTACAGTTTCATAATGTACAGTTTCCAAATAAGTATGCCTGAGGTTGTGCTTATCATTGATCTTGGCCTTGATAAACAATGTGCTTATACAAAAACTGTACATTTGTACATTGAGCCCATTTGTACATTCTATAATTGAAAGAATGGTGACAAAATCAGTCTTGTGTTTTGTACATATATTAGAATTACACCCCATACTGCTAAACATTAGACAAACAAGCACACATACAGTATTCAATGTATAATGAATGTATAGATCATATACTAGCAATATATAGTCAAAGTATGACCCAAAGACTAGAAGACTCAACGCAACCTTAAGAAGCACATACAAACTACAGCCTATATACAACTTACATTGACCCTTTAACATAAAGGACAGGTAAAGTTTACAGTAAATACACCCACCACACCAACACCAACCCGCAGTATTCAGAAACTCGGCTGCATGTCAATAATTGATACAACCTTCCCATCTACCCAGGAATCTCAGTGGCACAGTGAGGCAGACCGTACCGGCCACTCCATTAAAGTTAATCCGCCAAAATCCTTCTTGGGCAGAGCAGCGTCTCAATCAGTCTAGAACAAAAGGCCACGGAAAACGGCACGCTGAGACTGACTGGTGCTCTTGCCTGGCACAGAGTGACCAACTGTTAACTGTGACTGTTCAATTAGAACTGCTTAGATCGAGGCGGCAGGGAGGGGAATGATAATTATAGCAGGAAATGAGTGGGGAGAGGTTGCTAGACAGGCCAGAGAGATTTATAATGGCAAGAGAAGATGGCGCGCTGAGGAGGGTGCAAGCCTGATGGGTTCAACTTTTTTAAAAAGAGGGATGAATATTTCATAGTAAAAAGCTGTTAAAAGAGATAAAATGTTGGAGTTGTGTGCGTGTGCTGGTTTAGTCCCCAGTGAATGCATCTTTAATACTGCAGGGTGTAAGTCATGCTGTATGCATACCTGATTTCCCAGCATGCACTGCAGCACAGTGACCAGTAAGTCATTTATTGTTCAACATTTTGTATATTGCCAAGTAAATAAAATATTAATTCTCAGGCAACATGAAAGAATCCAATGTCAATCTATTTTGCAAAATGGAAATTCAATAAAACTACTTTTATTTTACTTACGTTTTATAACTGAAGTGGGTTAAAATCATTTGCAACAGGATTCATGAGCTAGACTGCTAGAACATAACAGATGACCACTGTACTGCTGGACAACTGATGACCCAATCTGACACAAGACCATTTCAAAAGTGCTGAAAAGCAATATATGTGAGTACATGAAGGACAACACCTCCAGGTCGGAAGAAGAACGGCAGGGCGGAGATGTGCTTTACTCTGACTGATCTGATGGAAATGGTCCTTTCAGCAGAAAATGTCAAAACTGTAGGTAATTATATTAGAGCCAGAGCTGAGAGGGCTGTTCTCCCTGTGCTGGAATCACACCTCCGTGCTCTGAAGAACTTTGCAAGAGAAGAACTGTGTCTATTTTCGACATGGCAAAGTCGATGTCAAATTTTCCTCCCACTCTGCGGGTACCAGAGGCAATGTAGAGTTCTTTTGTGTGGTTCTGAAGTCTTTGAAGGTACAGTACCGTGGTACAGAGCATGCACCCAGAGAGAAGTACACCCCAAAGCAAGCACAGAACAGTTTTGCTTTATCTAAAGCCCTGAGGCGGCGATGTACTCGGTCTCCTGGGCTGCCATACAGCAGGAGAGGGACGGTGTGGTTTTCTTAGTTTATTTTTACTAGCATCTCTAGTGGATGGTTTGTTATGTGGAAAATAAAGAAACAGACTTGGAGAAGGGTTCCAGAAACCCTAGCCAGTGAGCAGATTTGACTGTGCCATTTCGCCAGGCAAAGAAAAACAGAAAAAAGCTTTTGTTTCATAGCTAATTGTGTCTAATAAGACATTCTTTATTATTCATCTATCTGTTTTCTATAGCATTTATTTATGCAGTGTTGTGTAGTGCTGGGGAAACACACCTGAGCGGGTGGACAGTCCATCACTGTCTTTCTTATTATGTATTCATTATTTATTACTTTAAAACACCCTTCAATGCCGGTAAACGTGTGCTGGTAAGTGCCATAACTAAAGCATTTTCCTTTATTGACTGGCATTCGAATATATATTTTTTTTGAAGCCACATATAAATGACAGTTAATTGTATTATACTATACTATGGCTGGAGGGTTATAAAAAGCATGATTTTCTTAACATAATTGTGCTGCAGCCCAGGACTGGTCACATGACATTCATGGCACATGTGATTGGCTCCAAAAGTGTATTAGAAGATTATTGGGCTGAGAATACAATAATCCAGGAAAAAACATTTAGGTTAAAACCAGATTTTTTTTGCACGCAAAACACAAAATTACACCAAAGTGGGCAGAACGTCACTGTTTGTCTCTCCATCAGTCACCGCAGCCCTCTATCATCTCATCCAGTGTAACGCGACATAATTTACTGCCTCTCTCCAATGAAAAACAATGACACCTCAGTCTCGTTTCGACAGCGCCAATATAATCGTCTGAACTGCGCGAGAAACCTGGTTGTGTGGCGGGAACAGACTCACTCATACGCTTATATATGCGGTAATAGTTGTAACTCCGCGGCTCGCAGACGCAGAATTAAATAAATCTAGGCAGAGATTGAGAGAGATCGAGGGAGAGAGAGGGTGAGAGCACTTCGGAGGTGTTTGCTCACCGGTTTGCTCTCACTCGACCACAGCGTGAGTGGCTGTTACGCCGAGCGCCGTTAATAAAGACAGAGGCAGTGCGGAGAAGTGGCTCGCACACACAAATAGACCCGCAGTGCTGTCTAAAGGGCTGCTCCACTGACCACTTCAGCTTTCTTCCCCCCCAGGCCTGGATAATAGGACTGCTCTCCAAACACATTATATTCCATGGCAGGCGGGCAGCACAAGTGCCACGAGAGGCCTGTACTCTCCACTCCCAAGTGCCATAAAATTAGAATGCAGACACTACACTGTGCTCAACACACACTCTGTGAGCATCTCCCGCTCTTACACGATCTCATTATTGGCCCCGCGCGCTACGTGGAAATGATGTATTCTTCAATCTCTTTTCAAAAAACGAGGCGAACAGATCATGCTATCCTTCGCTCTCTCCTTTATTTTTCCAATAGAGCAGATTTTGGAAGCAATTAATTGACCTTTACCCAAAACATGAACAAATCGACAGCGAGCTAAAGGGTGCGTTCACACTGCATTCAGATCCTGTTTGGTTTTCCGATTCGATTTTGAGTTTGGATTGACTGTTCACACACTCACGAACGAGCCATGAAATCAGATTAATTTGTTCTGACAATATCTGCTGTATTTATATCGGTTGCCATAGTAATGATGGCCTAAAAGCGTCAGCACAACGCCAAGAGACTTTTTCGCAAAATTGAGAGGAGCTGTCAGCGTGGAAAGAGAAGACAGAAACCTGGAGGTTTCGCTTCTGCTCATGTCTATGGTGACAGTTCATCGCGGTGCTGAACTTAGAGGGAGAACATAACAGAGGCCTTCACACATACACCAAACTGCTGACTCGTTCACTCATTCAGTATTCACCACAATACCAAGCTCACATAATTCCCTCCACTGGAAACATTAGCAATCATGAGTGTATACAGACACCCCAGAGCCCCAGATTATGCTACGCACTTTGTATGGCTTAAAGTTCATATGTGTAGCGGCAAATGACAAAAAAACAACCTGAAATTCAATCTGACCAGTCAATACAAGAGGTACTCCAAAAATGATTTATTTTTGCTGTTTATTTTTGCTGCTATTTTTGCAACAACCAACAAAAGAACAGATCGGATATGCCACAAATGTTTTTTTTCTGTCTGAACACACAGCCAACATGTCTCAACCGGCCTATTTCTTACATTACACACTGCCAGTCATAAAACCTGACGCAGGTGTGGATGATCATACACACCACCTGACCTAAAATCTTATGTTTAAGTGCTTGAAATGAGTTCGAAATGACAAACTTTACACATACAAACATATAAAAAAACAATCTTTAAAGGAAGAGTAGCAATGTTGGATAGCAATAGTAAGCTATCTTTGAAAGCAAAAGATCCCACCCTCCTCTCCAAAGCCACATCTCCTCCAATACGTGAACACATTCATGATGGAAGATTGCCTAATAGATACATTTAAATGACCTAGTGATTGCTATCAGGATGTAAAGAGAGTTTCAAAAAAAATTAATTGCCAACCCTGCATTTAATTTACGTTTCCCAGTCGAAATAAAAGCAGTAGACCAGATAGTGAAGGATAAACAGCCAACAATTGCCCATAATACATGCAAGTCCTAATACAGGTTAAAACAAAACATCTCAGGTGGCACCTGATGAAGTTGTTTGAGATGCCCTCAGCATGCAGAGCTATAATCAAGACAAAGGGTGGCTACTTGGAAGAAACTAAAATAAAAGTATCAAACAACACAGAAGATACAAAGGATTGTGTAGATAAGACCCAATTACTGCCTCCGACCATTAAAGAGCCAAACACAAAACAACTGGTTATCTGCCACTGATTTAAAAGATTTATCTGTGGGAATCGTTTTGTTTAATTACCATTTAGCAGATGCTTTTCATCGCAAGCAGCTAAAAGCAACATCCAACTAGCTGAATCCAAACAACTCAATTTTGATTTCACCTACTGACTGTTTCAGCTGAAGTCTCACCCTCTTCTGTCTGAGATCTGTCACACTCACAGATTAAGAATGGGAGAGGTGTGACAGGCCAAATGACTTCCTCTGACATTTCTCTCCATTTCCCTGTCACGTTTTGACAGCACATCAATGTCAAGCTCGCCCAAATATGAACCGGACAACCATGCAAATGTAAATAATTGTAACAGACTGAATTAGGATGCTAATGAATTCTCTGCCTTTTATCCTATGGCCAAATAATGTATATTGTTAGTCAATTAACAGACTGCATTTGTTTGGCTTTGAATTTGGCACAACGACATACAGTTGGAGATCCCACTTTTCCCTCAGAGTGCTCTCCAAAGCCCGCCTCCTTCAAAACACAAACTCGCTGATGACGGAAGACTGTCAGTGTCGTGTTGTTAGACAGTCCTGCTTCTTCCAGAGAAGATATTTTTATATTTAAATATATTTAGACCACATTACTTTCAGTGATTTCTGTCAGGATGTAAATAGATGTTTCCCTTCCCTACCTTTAAGGTTGCACAGCAGTAAACTGGTATTTAAGAAAAGAGCTGTTTTGGGAAGAAATTTAATCAAAAGGCCCTTTTACCATGGGAGACATTAAGTCCTCTGCACCCCATGAGCCTACAGCACATCAGTCGGCCCCTCTCTCTCCTGAAACACACATCTTCTCTCCTGACCTCTCATTTCAGTCAGGTCTCTCTCTACCTCTTCCAGGAGTCCTAATTATCTCAAAACAATTAGCGCCAATTTGCTGCCGTGCTCCCACAGTGAGATGAAAAGGAAGCTCTCCTTCCTGTTTTGTGTAAGATTCAGCGTGGCTGGGAGAGGAAGTGGAGGTCAGAAATTGACAAAAGAGCTAATTACAGAACTGTACAGCTATTTCAGTTCTTTTCACATTTCCAGGGATGCTAAAGAGGAAGCGGCACAAAAGACTGGAACGTTGCAAGAGACGTTCTCCAAGCAAATAAAGGGTCACAAAGAACCTACAATTCAGGTTTGTGAACTTATCAATTTTCATTCATGCAATTGGCAGATGCTTTTATCCAAAGCATTTTACTTTAGTCTCTTATATTTTTTTTAGCAGTATGTGTGTTCCCTGGGAATTGAACTCATGACCCTGGTGTTGCAAACCGTCTGAGCTACACGAAAGCCAGCCAGGCTTTACCCTTTGTATCCCATATTTGTGTGACCAACCAGAGCCATTCATATGATTGATTCGTCGTCTATGTCACAGTTCATGCGTGATCTCTGTCAGCAGATGGCTGGAGGAGGCAGGAGCAGCCGCTTAACAGTTTCTCTGGCAGCTATATACCACCGTGTGGGTTATCTTCCAGAGAATCACTCTATTGTACTGAAATGGAGCTGTTTCACTATAGAGTAAGCAGTAAGCACTCCGTGAGACGTCCTACAGAGAAATCCCAACATGTTATCTGTCCCGGAGACTCAAATTGCTTATCTTTGTACACAGCAAGATGTATACCAAGATATTGTTACTGAGAACAGATGGTCGGGTCAAACACACAGTTGAAGTACCGTGTGACTATGAAAATGTCTTTGAAAAAATGGTTACAGGTGAGCAGATGTTTGAGTAATGAACCACATCAGTGAACAGGAGGTGCTCGGTTAACTTGCAGAATTTAGCAACTAACCAGCTAGTCGAGCAGGAAGAATCACTCTAAACCTCTTATGCAGAAGGTCTACACGGCGATGTGCTTTGTTGATACGCTCAGCAGCGCGGAACAGACAAACAGCTCTTTGCTGGGAAGCAGATAAACTAAGCCACACAATTACATTCAGTCATATTTCTGTGAATTGCTTTTAATGCCCTTAAGACATGAGGAGGCGTGTGTCTGCATTCTGCATCAAAACACTCACAATGCAAGCATGATAATATTCAATAATCAGCACTCGCCCCAGACTGAGTTATCTAAACACCGATAACAGAAATCACACTGTGTCTTTAAACGAAGGCCCAGTAAGATTACATCAGGTTGCACAACTGAGTTAAACAAGACTTGGAAAAGTCTGACATTAAGTTAAAGTATGAAGTCTGAGTTAAAGTATGAAGAATTATTAGAGACAGATTACAATACCAAGTGGCATCTAAACAAACAAACAAAACAGTTTTTTTAATTACTTTTTAATTTTTCTCACACAGGTGCCAATAGTTAACTATTCACAGGTTTCACAAAGGTTAACAATCAAGTTGTCAAAGTGTCCAAAAACGTTTTATAATTGAAAACTAACCCAACCCCCCATGCCCATTTTCTGCATATTATTAAAATAATACAAAAAGCTTTATACTTATTACACTTTTAAATGTAAAACTTGGTGGTGTCCAAATATTCTGGGGAACACTGAACATACTAGTTGTTGCATGAACTAGTCTTTTAGTTCTGACACTAAATGACTCATTGGGCCTGTGTTGATTAGGTGTGAATGGCAATTGATCTGTATTGTTACAGCAAAAGAAAAAAACATTTTCTTCTTACAATGTGTCTTGATAAAGCTGCCCGATATCAGTTGTGTATAGCAAAACAAAAGACAGCCTGGTTCAAATTTGCTAGAAAAATCCTAAACTTATTATCCAACTTATCTAAAAGGTTAAAGCTGACAGCTGAGAACCCTAAAATAACATGTACTAACAATGATCAAACAGATGCAAAGAATTCTGGGAAATATTGTTCCTGTGACCTTTAAACTATCCAGCTCATTGAGTGGCTGGAAAGTTGATCAATGACACAACCACCACTGACAAAGATACTTAATATGTTTTTTACCTCCTTCACCTCTCCTCTCAGTCCATTCTAATGGAGTCTCCCGGCATCTGAAGAGCAGGCCTGACAGTAATCACATTTGTCTGTCCTGTAAAAGTGCTCGGAGATAAAAGCGTCTGAGGCTTTCCACACTTTGACCAATTACAAAGCAGGAGAGGGAGAGAGAGCAGGACCCGCTCACTTTATCATTATCACAGTGGTCTCATTGCCGTGATCCAATGTACATTGAAATAAAGTGAAGATCGCTCGTGTGTTTAGGCACTTTGCTATTCTGAGAGGCTGGAACCATCAGGCAGGTGCATTTGATGTTGAAGTGGAGGAGGACGCAGCAGGTAAAGCACTTCCATTAAATAGCGTCTGTCAGCAACCCCAACAAAAGAAGTCAAGCAGAGTCATCTAATGAAAACCCACTGAGCAAAAACTTCATTAAAATGTTAATAACCGCGTCGCTGAAACATTGTTTTGCCATCGACAACAGCTTCAAATTTGCTTGATTGACTGAAAACAGGGATTTTAGACAACGACCAATTCTCCACTTGAGAATTTGTTATGCTAATGACTGCCTTTTCAACAATATTTAAAATCTATTCCATGCAGAGATTTAATTTACATGCGGAGATGTGCTGGTAAATAACAGTTAAAATTGCTCTTTTGTAGACATCTACTTTTTTGGTTGTTGTTTGACATGTAGAATGACAAAAATGCACGTTGTGGCCTAAAGGTTGTGCACAGCCCCCTTTGAACTAACAGGTGTGGATAGACCCCTTGTTTCAAGTGTTAACACAAATGTTAATGCTGCTCCATACAATAACATTCAATCTTCATGAGAACGGTCTGGGTGCCCCTGTGCACAAAGCAATTACCCAGCAGCATTTCTTGACCTCACTGATGCTTGTGTCTGAAAAGTTCTGCGTTCATGTTATAACTGTAAATGAAAAGCTTGTAAATGAATGTAAATGTGATGTAAATGTAAATGAAAGCTTCTCAGAAGTGTGGATGTTGTAAAAAAAACCCCACCATTGTTCTATTAATATCCATGGTTTTGAAATTATCACATGATTGTCATATATATATATATATATATATATATATATATATGTTCGTGGCATTTGTGTGTATCTACGTATAATTGGTTGTGGTTGTGGTTGGTGTTCAAAAAAAATGTTAAAGTATATAAAGTCAAGGTCAGTCAAAAACACCTCACGTAGACACCTGCTTGCAACTACAAACATCAGCTTTACCTGTGTCTGAAAAGCTTTCTAGAAGCACAGAAAGAAGAGGGGGTTTAAGCAAGAGAGACCTTTAATATTGACGCAACCCATAGACGAGACATAGATGGATGGAGCAGTGATCAATTATTTAGATAGAGCTTGATATGAAAACTGCAGAGACTACAGAGCCAAACACTGAGCTGTGGAAAAAACCCACATCATCAGTGATTACAGAGCAATGTGGATGGAGTGGATTAAGAGCATGTGGGTACAATAAATTGTGCACTTAAAGCTATTTCAGGCGAATACCTGATCTCCTCTTCAATTTTAGTATTTGGTGTTTTATTGATCCTAAAACAATCCTTTTTCAGCCATTAAAACGTCTAGATATTTCTGATAATCAAAAATTCATTCGAGTCAAAGAGAAAAAAAGCCTCCTGAGAAATCCCTCTTTCAATTTCCATCCTTTCCACTGTTCCCCAACTCTCCGTCTAACGCCTTACACTCTTTCCTCATAAATATTTAAGCACGGAACCGGGACACTGGTATTGTGCCACAGGAGGTACAGCGACGCGGTTCTTCTGCATCGATCAAATAGGTTCAGGCTAAATAATTAAAAGCTCACACTCCCCGGACAAACGAGGGAGGCAGCTGGCGGGCCTCTCCGCTCCGACGTGCTAACAATGGTCAGGGCCCAATTACATCTGCACATGTGCTTTGTGACCTTTTCATGTTTGTAATGGAGCCTCTAATGGTAAAAATAACCCTGAACAAATCCCCAGACTGAGGCGGCCTAAGGAGACGCGAGGAAGATAAGAAAGGCGGAGTTCTGCGAGTCCCGGAAACTAGAGGAGGCCAATTCTGCGCTCCGTTGGTTCCTGCAGTCAGCGATTTGTTTTGGTAAGCATGCAGTACGCTAGTCACTGCAGCCAGCATGCTTTTAGTTTTAATCAGAGAGGAGAAAGACTTGCCTGAGTACACTAATGAAATGGGGAGCAGCTGTGCTCAGGAAAGCGCAGTAACCACACATTTAGTTTGGCAGAATGTCTGCCAAAGGCAACTGTATATTTTCAGATGGGAGAGGAAACGTGAGAGGGCATTACAAGGACATCTCGGCCCATATAAGCCTGCTGTAAAACGTACAGACCTACACATACATTGGAAGTATTAAAATATACACCAGCTTGCAACACGCTTTTTTAAGGGGTGTGTGCAAGATTTGACTCTGGGCCCAAATGCGATTCTGTTACCCATTTTTGGCACAGTGTAAAAGGGTCACAGCAGTGCATATAATGTTAAGACAAAAATCTTCATTTCATAGTTAAAGTATTGCAGTGCTATAATAACGACTGCAAAGTACAAGGTTGAAAGTAAAAACAATTATTCATACATTTTTTTTAACACATTTTTTCCCATTTACAAGTGTGAATTTTCTAAAACATATATTCTGACACCAACTCTTGCTGCTTTTCTATGAAGTGAATGGTTCTAATGTCTATGATTTTACATTTAATGGCTCCTCACCATGAAATGTAATTGAAAGGAGACTCTGACAACTCTGTGACTTTATAAGGTTGGATTTCAGGAATCCATTTAAGATGCATTCTTTGCTGGGAAGTTATTTCACTAAGCAATCAACGTATCTGGAACTTGGGAGAGTCAGCATGTGGCCAAACCTAAAGCTCGTGTCATGCTGTTAATACAATATTTTTGCTATGTATTTTCAGCATTCTGTAAGACTCGTGCTTACAGTTGTTCTAAATCTGGCTCTGAAAATAGATTATCTGCTTTTCACATTTCTAAGGTTAATGAGCTCCATTTTTTTCTCACACTTACAGTGTCACCTACACACACCGGCTTGACTAGAAATAACTGAGTCCATTTGAAGATGTTAACAAAGCTTTTACCCGCATGTCAACTACAAACCACAGCACTGATGTGCTACACTTTGTTAAACAACATCTCGCTGAACAATACAGCCACAGTATACAGTATTCCTGTAGCTCAACTGGTAGAGCATTGCGTTAGCAGCGCAAAGGTTGTGGGTTCGATCCCAGGAAATACAAGTACGGGTAAAAATGTATACCTTGAATTCACTGTAAGTTGCTTTTGCGTCTGCCAAATGAATAAATGTAAATGTCACATATATATCAATACAGCTGTTTTGGAGAAAGCAATGCTGCCTGGATATACTGCAAACGCTTGAATTTTATTGTGTTCATATTGGCTTTCTCCAGCTACACTACACTGCCTGGCACCAGGCAGCGCATCTTGTCCAAATCACTGCTCACCGGCCTCCTCAGAAATCAATGAGATCACTGGGAGGTATCAAATCATTCGAGATCCAGTCACATGTGTATCTACACAGGCTGTCTGAACACGGTCTGGAATGTTGATAGGATTTTGTCGTAGGATGTCAAAGTTGTAGCGAAAGCACTGCTCTTTAAATCAAGTTCTGTGTCTGGACTATTATGTTGGTGGATTTAAGCACAATGGCTACATAAGCAAGCTACCATTAAATGAAAAATTTTGTTGCTCATTCATAGTTCAGGAGACTGTAGCTCAGTTGGTAGCGCATTGTGTTTGCAGCGCAAAGGTTATGGGTTCAGATCCCAGGGAACGCAAGTACCGATAATAAACGTAAATATTAAATGTACTCTAAGTTGCTTTGGATAAAATTGTCAGCCAAATGGATACATGTAAATAAGACTTATTGGCCATCTCAGTTTTGTTTGATCGTCACAGCAATTTTGGTAGTAAATTTCAAAGATTTCAAGAGTTTAACGCTCTGCAAAACAATCTCAGAAGAGACTTACAGTATGCAAAAGTCTCCGCTCTCCATGTTTAGAATCTCATTTTAGGTTTTCTTTTCTTATGAGACCAACCAATCACAATCTTTAGTCCAGACCGACAGTAAAGAATAATAGAAGGTCAACGCCTCCCTCTCCAAACACACGTCTGTCAGGAGAGAGCCATGAGCAGATGCAGATATTCACGCCGGCCAGACTCCTCCCATTAAACAGGTCAGTCTTGTTCTGCGGCAGAGGGAGAAAGTGAATTAGAGCTGCAGGAGAAGTACTATCTGCCAGAGCTGATATTGATGGAGTCCCTCAGTAAAAGCCACTGGCGGGCGTCCAGCTCTCGCCATTCTCCTCGCGCTCAGTAACAGATGATTGACTGGACACGGTCCAGCCTTGGCTCTTGACACAAAGCCCGGCCGATCCGCAGCCCGGGCCACGGCACTTCTCACTCCAATTAGGTCTTTAATCGAATGACGACTATAGATTGTTCACAAGGATGTCAGAAATATTGTACGCTATTAGGAAATAAAAGCCGTTTTTGTCGGCCAGTGTGGCCGGAGGGTATATAAATTTCAGTGGGAAACATCACACTTGAAACAAATTCCAGAATGTCTCGTTTTTCCTGCTCTTTCCTTTTAGTACGATTCAATAAAAATATCAGATTTATTTCAACTGCACCTTTAAAACAGTGTTTACAAAGAAAACACATAAACGTACATAAATACATGCAGAAAGTGATAAAAATCGCCAGAATATGAATAAAAATAAGAGAGTAGAGAAATCAAAAGAACTAGAAAATAAAATGCAAAAGGAGGGAGATAATTAAATTGTCTGAGGAAAAGCCCTAGTAAACGGATGGCTGTTTAAAAGTGCTAATTGAGTCAAGCCACTCATTTGGAACCAGCAAATAAAGACAAAGACAAGCACACACTATAACACTAAACATGCTCTGCAATGTTTTAAGCTTGCAACTGTCTTTCTTCTGTGCAAATCAGTGTAAAAACCACTGCAAGCCCTTCATCAGTGTTGTCTGTTGACAGTCACGAATGAATCCGTGTTGCTATATGAGTGAGAACTGAATTACACAAGCATTGCTGAAGGGGGAAGGATTGTATGTAACTGACGTACCAAGATTGCAAATAATTGTTTTAAGTGAGCACAAACATGACAGAAAGAAATAAACAAACACTGAGCCTTTAAATGTGCATAAGGCACAACCTTCTGTACTGCAGTGTGCACCTGCTTAACCTCCCATTTACCATGTTTTAAGTCCAGCCAGTTGGTGTTCTGAACTAGCTGGAGTGTATTTAGCAATCCTACTGCCAAGATTTATAGTGGCAACACCATAAATACATTTAAAATGAATAGGAGCATCCTGAAATCAATTCTGTAAGTACAGTCAATAAAGTAAATCAAATAAGTACTGGGGAAATGACCCTAATAAGCCCAAGTGCCATATAAACCCACTTGTTATTCCATTTTAAAATTAAAAAATGCTTGTTTGTTACTGTCATTTGACTTTTTATTACTGTCTGAGTGATGATCGCACAGATGCAAGCAGTCGAACAACAAAAATGAATCAAAACGGTTGGTAACCATATTAGCTAAAAACATTTCGGGTGTTTCCTTGAAAAGATTTAATCATCTGTCTGTAATTATAATCTATAAATGTATTTTTATGACACATGGGCTTATAAAACACAGCCTTTGAAAAGCTTGTTTGCTTAAAGCTTAGAAGCAGATAAATTATTTTATTTACTTAAACACCAATAACAAACTTACAGTGAGTTTTGTCCAAGTCTCTAAAGCTTGCTGAGAGAGAGAGAGAGAGAGAGAGAGAGAGAGAGAGATCAAAGACTTTTGTAGGCCAAGATTCAAGAACAGGTTAGAAGGATCATGGCAAGATTAAAGAAGCTGCCAGATATAAAGTTCAAACCAGTCAGTTATGGTTAGTTATTTATAAATTGATGTTAAAAAATGTCAAATATTGTTGTAAATTATGTTTATCCAGTTTGAACAGCAGTTACTCAATGAATAATTAAGGACCACTTATTACAATATTAAGAAGCGCAGTGGTCTTATTTGTAAGCCCACATTTGCAATTAAAAGAAGTAATTTAATTTTGTTCATTCTGTTTGACATTGCGTTTTATTTTGTTGGACATAACTCGATTATTTAAATAAGTGATTAATCTTGATTTTAAAACACACTTTATTGGAAGGGCATTCAGATATCTGTTAAAAAACTGTAGATTGAGGTGTTTAATTGGGTCACCTCCCCCAGACAAAGTTTTAAGGACTGTTGCCTTTTACATGTTAGCAGATTTCATCATCCGTCTACTCATTACTGTCTGCGGCATCCCTCTTATACAGCCAAAGGATGAGAATGAGTCACAGCCCAAACACACAAACACCCGCCTCATCAAACACCTCGTCAAATACCCTGAGTGATCTGAAAAGAATCAAAGGAAAGCGTGTCCTTGAGCTACAATGTGTTCGAAATATGTGATGAGTCTGAACAGCTTCCGTACCGGATTTCAGTATTCAAATCTCATTTGTACCCGTTTCTATCAGGGTATTTGTAGGTGTATGGTGTCAGCTTGAAGACATCCCATTACCATAGCAACAAGTGTTTAACCAATGTGGGGTCTTGCTGCCACAACATTATGCCTGTATTCTCTCTTCTGATCCGGTTCAAAAAGCTAAAGCTACAAAAGCGGCTTTGACATGCAGTGATGTGAAAAAACTGACTGACTTTTGTTTATTTTTTGTTCAAAACACTGTTGTGTAGCGACAATAATGAGTCATGTCACTGTTTTGGCAAAAACACTTTTTTTGTTTCTTTTTAACCTTACTGTTGCTTTTTCATAAAGCAAAAAATTATGTTCAGGCTGTCATTTCGTCCATTAAAATATGGCCATACGCAGTACATGTAAAGATGTGGATAAAGTTATCACAGACACCTTATTAAATTACATCAATGAATGTTTTTCTTGTTTAGTATTCGCCAGTGATCTTGTTATTAGTAAATGTTCCCACAGAACGAGGGTTTCCATCTAGCAGTAACAGAATTTGGACCTCGTATTACTTCCAAAAACATTTGACAGTAAAACCTGCCAGTTAGCAATTAACTTAATGTGACGCACCTCAGCTGCATTCCTGATTCGCTGTTATTCTTTTCAAAATCTTTCTGCTATTTGTAAACACTATATTTATATATTTAACATATTTACATACAAATCCACAACATATTTGATTCAGATGTTACAAGGCACATTGACAGAGCGCAGAGTTCTTAGAAGACGTCACATTTCACACTTTATCAGAATTTTTCTCAGATTCTGAGCTGAGCTAATTGAAATGACACATCTTAATAATTTGCAATAGATTTAATTTGTGCTTCTGAATACAGACTTCTATACTTAACTAATTAACATTTCTATTACGTTGCGTTCTAAAAATGTATAAACGCTGAACAACGTTAATGAAAAATGATTCTTCTGTGACACACAATACGTTTATTGTTAAACAGTTTTTCTTGACGTTTAGCTAATTGTGTTTTTCTAAAGAACTACGTTATACAGCTTTAAATAATCTTAGAAGTAAAAAAAGAAACGTTGACAACATGACAGAAATGCTAACTTTATTCTGCTCCTTTCTTCAGATATCATAAAACGCAAAAGGATGGTGTAAGCTCATATTGTCTCATTAAAAAGTCCTCATGAGCGGTGAGCCTTTTCAAAGAGCCCCAAACTTTAATAGAAGCCAATGTCATGCAAAAGTGGACCAAACGAACAGCTTGAGGAGAAACAGATTGCATTGAGTAACTTGGAGCTCATTTGGCTTCAACTCAAACTGAGCTTAAAAACGGTAAAAATTACTGGCCCTAAAATATGCCACCGCAAGTTTCAACCGCACAACAATATGTGCTTTGAGACCAAACAGAAGCCCAAAAAGACCATTTTAAGCCACATATGCACTGTTTTATGCCTGAAAATTATTAAAAAATGATCTTACCTAATAAATGTTTGAGAAGAACATGCTAGACTTCATTTGAAGACTTTTTATTTTTACTTAAAGGACCAAGTCAAAAATGCATGAAACAAACATCACAGATCCATCAGGAAAGTTAGGAGTACAGTACGTAGGATTTTATTTTTGCCTTAATATTTTTACATGTGCAAATATGAATAGAACATGCCTTGGTAGCTATTACACATCTGCGTCTCAAATATAGGGGGACTCTTATTATCGCCTGCACAGCGCAGGGACATAATTCATTTTATAAGACTCAATTTACAGAGCAATCAGGGATTAATGTCCATTCTGGTCTATAAATCAGCGTTTTTATCAGGCCTGAGACCCTCTCAGCATGCTAATGGCCTGTGTGTGAGAGCGGCTGGATTGGAGAGCACAGGGGCTACTGCACTGGAAAAAAACAAGCCTGTGGCAGCAATTGTAACAGTTATAGACCACAAAAAAGCAATGACTTGGGGAAAGAGTATATGGCGTAAATACAGTTGTGGGAGGCAAGGACGTTTTTAAGTGGCAAATGCCATTTGCTGTGGCAGACAGAAATCAATCAGACCTCCAGCAAGGAGAAATGTATAAACACATAAAACAGGTGCTTTCAGCCCCCAAAAGTTCTGATAGCTTTAGTCTTACCTTCCACTGATCAGATTTTATATTCTAGATCTGGTTGTAGTTCACCTAAATTGTAAAAATCTGTCATCAATTCCAACCAGTATGTTTTTTTTATTTTATTTACTGAAGCACAAAAGAAGACGTTGTAGATGTTTCTTTGATTCTTTTGACTTTTGACGGCTGACAAGCTTCAAATACAAAAAACACAAACACCAAACAATAAAAAGACCTATAAAAGCAGAACACAGCAAAACACTGACATACTAAAACATACATTTTTGGTATGTTTTATGGTATCTATTATTATTTATTATTTTGTTTTTCCCTGAAACTCACATTCCCATCCAGAATATAAAACAACAACAAGCAATGTTCAGTTACTGCACATGTAAGAAAACAGGAAAAATAATAGCATGGGGGGAATAAACAATGCCAATATTTTAATTTTGTTGGTGAACTATTAATTTAATGCATCCAGCGATGCCCAACTCCAAAAGCCTCCAGCAGTCAGACAAACATACATCATATCTTCTCATCCACAGTATCTGGAAAAGTAGGCCAACATCCTCCGGCTCAGGTAGAATCCATCTTAGATTTATCCACTTACAACCAATTACTGTACTACTTATACTGGCCAACTTCATTCATTTAAATGTCATGATTACATTTGTCTACTGAGGTAAAGTGTGAAGTGAGACCACTAAAATGAGCGAGAGTAAGAAACAGATAAGAACAGAAAAAGAAAGATAGGGCACAGCACCATTATGTGGAAGATTGCCCTGGAGACCAGTAAGATCTACTAATCCAACTGAAGTGATCAGATTCTACTCAAGTAATGAAGCAGTCAGCCATTTTAATGCCTTGGAAATTACAGAAGAGAAAATGGCTATTTAAATGCAGTACTTGACCGTGCTGAAAAATTACTTTCTCTCTCCATTAACCAGACTGGCTCTCACATTAAGCAAAAGGTACAGGCTCCATGTTAATATCTATCATCCCAGCCACAGTCGTGCTGAACCTCAGCTACAGCCATTGTAGTCAGAAAAACCAGAAATTCTGACTCAAATCACATCCATATGTGACGCCTCTCACACTTTCAGTATGTTGTATAATGTGCTGAAGTTCAGAACCGTGGCAAAGTGTTAGGATAGGTGTGAACATGGGCAAAAATTCAGTTTCTGTCCTCTTATTTCACAAGCATGACAGTTACAGTATCCCTTACTGTATATCACCTGACAGTGTGCTGATGCCCAACTCATTCCAATTTCAACTGATGGAAATATTCCTGGTATAGACCACACTGCCGGAATAAAAGATCCGATCTTCAATGCTTCAAAACAACAATGCAGAAAGCCAGTCCAGAAGATCACAACTGAAATACAAATCAGATTTATGTGCAGTGTGAACAAAGCCGTGGTATCTTTTCCCAGAAGTGTCTGAAGAATATCTCTTAACAAAATATTAATCTGTGAGGTCCAATCCAGGAGATTATAGGCAGGTTTATATTGGAGTGTCTTAATCTGGTTGACCTCTTTATGATCTATAGATAGAAATACAGTGATTTCCAGATTTCCAGGAGGAATAGCGCGAGCTCACGCAGCACGCCACAATGCACACAAAGATCTATTGTAGATTCATTTAAGAAAAAGACATCTGTGTTATGAACCTATTATACTGTGCAACATTAACCTCATGCTGTTAAATGAAAGATCTTTTACACTCATAAACACTGCAGAAACACTTGCTGGGCATTTGAAATACCACAGGGTATATGTGAAATGCTTCATGGTGGGGGCAGGCAGCGTTCTAGTTACACCAAAAGAGATATTTAAAGCTATTTTCCTAGACTATTTTCCAGTCTGCACAACCCTGTGACCCGGGAATGAGATCGGACGAGCAATGGGCGGAGGACAGCATGACCTGCAGGGAGACGTAATGAATGTTTCAGATTCATCAACCTTGTTAATGTCTCAAATTCAGATTCGCCAAGCATCCATCTTCACGTCTTCGTTCGCAG
This sequence comes from Ambastaia sidthimunki, assembly GCA_036877625.1. Classification (NCBI taxonomy): domain Eukaryota; kingdom Metazoa; phylum Chordata; class Actinopteri; order Cypriniformes; family Botiidae; genus Ambastaia; species Ambastaia sidthimunki. The sequence goes on from JAZGTK010000597.1 coordinate 48,892, forward strand.
CCTCAAAACCACATTGGGACTATTTAATGACTGAGGTAATCTAAAAACTCAATTTAAACTTAATGCCAGCAGTCTAATTGTTAAGCCTGAAGGGCTCATTAGGAGTCTACAGCTATACCTCTATTAAAAAAACAAACAGCTCTTTGAATCAGTTCAGTGGTGCGAAGTCTATCAATGGCCACAGAATGCACATATGAAGCATGTGCTGTGGATGGTAAGTGGCTTGACAGATCAGTAAAGGTCTCGCTTGCCATACGGAGGTTTCGGTTCTTGGACAGTTCTGCAGTTGGACGGTTTTATAGCAGTCGGACAAAAAGGAAGGCACGATCTGATCAGCCTCTGGCATGTGTCTTCTCAGCCCTTCTGTTTTACAATAATTTACTGTTTTAGTGGTGGCACAACACCAAGAGATCCAGACCCGGTCCCACCACCAGCTGGCCCTACGACCTGCAGTTTCATGATTTCAATTAAAAACTCAATTCTAACAAGGTCTTTTCCCCATGAAATGGTGAAACTCATTAAAAGCGCTGAAATGTGGTATGTTTCTCTTGTTCTTTATGTAGTGACTTATAAAAAGTAAATAAATAACTTGATAATACGGAAAAAACATGACGCACCATTAGTGGCTGATGAAGTGAACCTTGCTACGCTGCTCTCAAGCTCTTAGAGTAGAGTCAAGGCCAATACAAACAATACACATACACCCTTATTTACTTATTGCTTGCTGACTGCATGCTATCTTCCCCAACATGACTGGTGTTTCTGTATGTGTGCGTAAGCAAAAGTGTACTAGTCTATTTCTGCAAACCCATCCACTTTATATTCACTAGTTTGCTGGTTGATGGAACTCACTTGCTTGCTTAGGAATCCATAAAGCCTCACTAACATGCCAGAGCTTCGGCTGAACAACCCGTCCACAAGCGTGCCGGATAAATACAAAAACAAGCAAACTTTAAAATACACGCGCACATACATGAGCGACCCCTGCCTGATGGCTTTGAAGCGAGGAAATTACTCTGGAGATGAGGTCCAGTAAATGGACAGGGTCATTATAGTGAGGAGGACAGCAGTTCTCTCACGCCAGTGATGGCTAAACAACCACAACAAGTTGGTGACGTCCCAGGAGCTTCATTCTGCAGGGCTGAATGGACGGTGAAAATGGTTAGGTTTCCTCAGAGGCTGCTGTGAGCCTATTTATGATTTCGTTTGACACGGGAAGTGTTAGGTAGACAGACATATATGGTGTGTAGCTTAAATCTCCTCAGAGTTGTGAAAGGAATAAGGAAAAAGAAATGAGAAAAGAACAGATAAGTAAAGGGAAGAGAGTTGAGAGGTTTATAATACCTGGAGAGAGCTTTCTGTTAGCATTTCTGTTCATCTCAATAGCAGTAACTACTGTGGAAAACAACAGTTTTAATGAGGAAAACCTCATTACTAAGCACACCTTTAAATATCTTCCTTTGTTAATGCCTGCCTCGAAGAGATAGTTTTAAAAACAAGTTCTGACACAATTTACTCACTCTTGTGCCGTTCCAAACACAAAGTCATTCTGCAGAACATAAAATAAGATATTTTGAAGAACGTCTGAGCAACTGAGGGTGAGTAAATGTTGAAGGAATTTCAATTTTTGGGCAAACTATTCCTTTAAATCTAATGATGTTGGATCAGGGCTCAAATAAAGCAGTTATTCAAAAAACTGGAAGACACTAAACAAATGAAGAAAGCTGCCATACACACACTCGTCTGCAGTCAGCAGGTACCAGTAAACCAGGGCCTAACATTATTTTGCAGGGAACTCGAGCACAGCAACTGGGCAGCCAAACAAGACCTCTGCCAACGTCCGTGGAGCTTTGTGAGGGATTAAATAAGAGAGCATTATACAAAATAGAGGCTCAGTTCTGTTCAGGGATCAGGTCTGCAGGCCATGCAGATGTGTGCTGTAATGCTCTAATAGGATTGACAAAGCAGCACAGGAAATGCTGTCCCTCAGCACCTCTGGCCAGGTCTTTATGATGGGTCAGAAAATGACAGCTATAATGGGGTTATGCCTCTCAAGCTGCCATGTAGCGCTGTTTTTCTAAGCAATTATACATTTAGTGTCTTCAGGGAGGAAAATACTAAAATGCTACCTCTGAATGTTGGTTGTGGGTTGTTAGCTGTCACCTTGGTTTAACTTCTGTAACAAACTCCAAGACTGTTTTTTTAAGCTTGGTTTATCTATTGGAAAAGCACCTGTGATTTCAGGTGAGGGGTCAACTAGAGTAAATTAGACGTCAGAGTTAAACTTGTTTTGGTTGATGAACAAACAAACAAGAATCTGTTTTCTGAATGGTGATCAGGATTATAGTTCAAGTGGGTTCAAGTACGGCTCCAAACTGTTTTAAAAGCACTTCAGACTAACTTAAGTAAAGTAAATAAAACGCTATTGATGTCTAATTTGAGAAACCCAGCAGGCTTCTTCTTTCCGTATTCTTGTGATGCGAAGTTTTGGTAGTAAAAATAAAGGGACATAAAATGCATAAAACAATAAGCGTGGATCACCTTCTGAGCTGTTGCCTAGCTACAGCAGTAAACAATTGCCACTCAAGGTGGCTCTCACATTGACAACACAGACAGAATCAAGTAACATGATGTGTAAACAGAGATAAGTGGGGAGAGGAGAAAGTGAAGTGGACTGGAATCTGAATTCAGTCCAAGCAAACAAAACAAGTGTGAACAGCCTTACCGTAACTGTCCCAAAAAGTGACGCAACACTGCAATAGTTCCTTCCCGAGAATAATATTAACTGAAAACACACACACCTCACCACCACCACCACGGTGTAGCTACAAAAATTAATGTAAATCACAAGCACTTCAAGAGTTCATTATCAAGCTAGTTCCAAAACAAATCCATTAGCCCCACAAAATCAAGCTGTCAGACTTTATGTATATTTCTAGTGAGATTGTAATATGAGTGAGACTGATTTGAAATGCAACAGTTTGACTTTAATGAAAAATATTTGAGCAGTGAGAGAATGCCTTGAATATTAAGGGCGTATTCAGTGAGATTAATGCATAATGAACAGAGAACTGACTGATGGTGATTTATGCCTCTTTTCTTTTTTTACGGCGGACTATAATTTTCACACCGTTAAACCATCAGGCAACAGACGATGAATGACAACCTGCCATATTAAACTTTCTTGTAAGCACCTTAACCTGCTTCCACCCCCACAAAAACATCTTTGATTCTGAATTATTTAAACAAATAAACCAATCTGGATCACACGAATGACACGGGTATTATCCAAAGCTATTTCAGAGTTTACTTTGTTGCCAGGTTTGCTCTTATTGGTTACTTTGCAGGTTACCCACAATGCATTTCACTGACATATTTAAATTAGCGCAGAGCTTCTAATGGTCTAAACAAAAGCGGTTAAGGCGGAAACTATTAAGAAGCAATGCCCGTCATATGGTTCCTGATTCCACACTAATGGACTCTAATTAAGGCTCAAGTAATTCTGTCAGTTATCATTTTTCAACAATAACTGCCCACAATTAAACATGTTGCCTTCTTGTCTTTAACTGTTGCGTATCATTAACATACTCGTTAAACTTTTTACATTGTACACAAAATCCATACATATACATTTTAACAGTCCTGCCTCAGATTATAAAAAAGCAGAATGTTGTGGTGTTTCATTGCATTTTTTATATAAAAAAAATAAAAAAATGTGCACATACTTGAGGATATTTCAGTCTAAAGGACTTTTGAATGGCACTTTAACCGTGTTCCGGTAGCTCAGCTGGTACAGCTCAGCTAGTGCTAGCAACGTCAGAATCATGGGTTCGATTTCCAGGGAATGTGTGGGCTGAGAATAAAGCAAATGCTTTATCATGCATCAGGTCAAATTCATGTGTGTACCTTTAAATGTCTGCTGCTATAGTTTGCTAGTTTTCTTTTTTCAAAACACATTTTTTAAAGAAATGTAAGGGCAGCTAATCAATTTAAAACACGGCACAGTGCAGAGCCTGAGCAAGAAGAGGAATAAAGGCCACGTCCCAAAAAACTGCACAGAGCAGTAACGCAATGCACTATGAACTGTCACCTAATTCCCTTTATCATTAGTGAAATATTATAAAGACTGCCATTTTTAGCTACTATATATATCTTAAATAGACTTTCAATGATTCCTGTACGACCAAGAGCGAGAAAAAGAGGAAATCACTGTTCTTTTAAGGAGTTATTTTCAACCTGCAGCCAGCACGAATAATTGATTGTGTGCTTTTATTAACTTAGACAATATTCCATTACCTCTAAGGCAGAGCTCCTTGTCTGTTCCCTGGGATAAGTTGATTTAAAAGGATCTTTATGAAGCCTCCTGAGAAGGCAGCACTAATTGTGCAAATGATAGAACAGCCTGGCATTATCTCGCAGGTGGTGGAGCGTTTAGGATTAGCCAAGATGTTAAAAATCCATCACACACAGGAAAGGGTTCAGGGGTCAAAGGTGAAAGAGTTATGGACAGTAGCCTAGATATAACAGACCGTTAACCGCAAATGACATTCTCTGCTAGCATTTCACTATTGATCTCTTGAGTATTGCACTCGCCCGACTCGTTGTAGTTAGTCACTTTGGGAAAAAACTGCTACGTGGCCTGAAAAAAACAGTTAGCCTGTTTGTGTGTTTATTATGTTTTTCTAATGCCAAATGGTTATATCAAATAGATGACTCAGACCTTATACAGAAGCTGGACTGTGTTGATATAATCTCAATTACTCTTAAGAAAATATGCATGAAAGCAGTGCCCTGTTGCCATGGCAAATGCCTCCCAAACAAACTACAGTCTAGAACCAGGCGGCCGTCGTGAAATTCTCTATTGTTTGAGCAACAAGCTGTATTTGATTTGGTCCCTTGTATGAAGAGTTCTCAGTCTTGCTCCTTAGAAACAGCAAAAATGAGGAAACCAATCAGTGCATCAACTCGGAATTTAAGCTCACTGGCCATTTCATTTAGTTCAAAGGTTCATTTAGTTCAAAGGATTCAATAAGAGAGAGAAATCAAATGAACTGCAGCATTAAAAAATGAAAACCCAGCTTTATAGTCTGGCATTCAAGGCTATAAGTAAGCCTGACTTAATTCAAAAACCTGTTCCCAGCTCTAATGAGTGCTTAACAAATTAAGCCAAATGGATTTCTTGATTTGCAAGCCAACACAACAGAATCAAATCAAATTCTGAAAGGAATTAATGTACAGGGAGGCCGGGGTTTGTTGTCACATGGGGAAGAAGTTGTCACAAGGGCTACATTTCAGTAACTGCTTTGAGTCAGAAGTTCAATTGGACAAATGTGTGTTTTCTCCAGCTGTGGTTTTACTGTGAACGTTGTTTCAAACATCTAATTCAAACAAATGCCTTAAATTAGAGTAGTTTCTGTTAACACAGTTTAAAAATACAATAACATTGTATTTTTGTAACAGCATTTGGATAAACAAGTCAACACAATAAAACCACTGGCACAGGGCCATTTTGGCTGGGTTACGAATCAGTTCATTGTGTTACTGTTTAGATTTTTTTAGAAAAGCATAAAATTGCTTATTTTGGAAGATCCCATTGGGACAATTTGCCCCACTGTTGGTCAACAAAGGTCCAGGTTTTTTATTATTAGGCACCAATAAAGAAAATGTCCAATGTCTTTTAGGTATGTGTCTGTACTAAATAATGTAAAATAATGTAATGTGATGTAAAATGTATCAAACAAAGCCGCTTTGAACAATAACATCTGCCAAAGGCATAAATATAAATCGCTACTTTACTGTGGACATGTGTAGTATTTACAAATAACACAACAGGGTTACCAGGGCCTAATAAGTGGGTCAGTTAAAGTGTACAAAAGTACCAGGTCTGAGGCAGGCAGGTCAGTCATTGCGGGCAAACGACTGGTCGCCAATGTCTCTCAGCGCATCAGGGCACAGCTTGGTACACTTTTCCCAGTAGTGTCTGTGCTACTGCTGGGGCATTATGGATATTGCACAAACTCTAGGCGATATCTCTTAATCCTCTAATCTGCAGAGCGCAGGGAATGGCTGGCTACATCTGTAAGACCCTGGAATGCCAGGGCAATGCTCTTAACATAAAAATGTCATATTCAGTTCCCTCGGCAGAGATGTGTTTACACAAGTCGCCCACACTCTTGCATTGTAATTTGATGTAAGCTGTCCTGTTGATAGGGAGGCGCTACAAGACGCCGTTGTAAGAGTTTCCCAAGCCAGCTAGGAAAGGCAGGCTGTGCAAAGTTGCAGACACCAGGAAATGAAGTGCCCGACTTCATCAGTTGTTGAATACATGAACTGATGCGTCTAACGCTACATGTTAATGAACAGTTGCTATTAGTCAAGACGCAAATGTGTAAACGCACAATGAACACTGTGTATGAATCATTCGTCCACCTGCCTTGCTAGCTTGTTTTGCAACGCAATCAGATATAGCTGGTCTCATTTCTAAACCTTCATTTCCTTTACTTGGAAAGCCTTCTCAAGAAGTATAATTAAGGTGAGACAGGAAAATACAGACACTTTTTATCCTGCGTGTGAATTTGATGGAATGTTAGCATTTGCATAAAAATGCCAAGACTGATGCTAATCTGAATTCTGCTTTGATATATATGGTGGATAAGCACCTTCCATTCTGCTAATCTTCTTCATGAACACAAACCTGTTCACCTCAGAGTCCATCAGCATTGCTGAAGCCACTTTAAAGAGACAAATCACCCAAAAATAAAATTTCTATCATCATTTATTCATCCATTATATTCCAAACTCATTTGACTTACTTGCTTCCATAGAACAGAGGAGATGAATGGAAACAAAGAGCAGCGTCAGCATTCTTCAAAGTTTCTCATGTTTAAGAAGAAAAACATTTTACAGGTTTGCAACATCATGAAGATGAGTAGATGATGACAGAATTTCTACTATTGGGCGATTTATCTTTATATGACATCATAAAGAGAGAGATCGTCATATGGTACACTTACATCATGGACAATGGGATGTTTTTAAGCTGCAGAGGATAACAGCGAGTTAGCCTCCCTTCCCATTAAGAAACAGCACCTTCCCTGAACAGCCTCTTACATGATGGATGTGTCAAAGGTGGTGATAAATGAGCTAGTCGCTCAGACACTGTAAAGCCATTACTAAACCTTTTACCGAGGCAGCTGACCACCAGAACTGTAGACAAAACATCAAACAGCCTACAGCTCCACTATCTCCACTGCTAATGCCATAAAGAACTGAATCTACAAAGTGCACCTTACCTGAGACTAAACAGATACCGTCTAACACTTATCACTCAGCCAACACTGCTGATCTGACATTGTGGCCATACCTAGTACATGCAAAACATTGTCTTGTTGTTTAATAACATAATGCATGAAATTTTATTTGATCTTTAAACTGCCAAGAAGATAGAAACGACAAAACACCAAAACACACTTGGTTACAGGTTGATTTACGTCTCCTTTAGCAAGTTCTATAAAAAGTGTGCAAATATAGACAGCAATGGAATGCATAAAATAATAACGGTATGCATTAACGTTATTTAAGTAAGGCCCATATAATGTGTTATTGTCCCGTTTACTGCAGCGCCAGTGTTAGTATGCAACCATCGCTCCTCTCCGCTGCGGATGAGATAACACAATCCTACTGATACAGTGATAGTGTGAAGGAATTTATAAAGACACTCAAAAAAATGACATATATGGAGATATATTTACCTGTTAAGAGGAACGGGATTTTTCTATAGGCACATCTTCTTTTTCTCTCTCTTGTTAAGAAGTTTTAGTCCTCGCACACATCGGAGTGTTTGTTCCCACGCTGTTCCTCCGTTTCAGATCTGATACTTCATTCTGTCTTTTATAACGCTGTACGTAAACCCGCAACGACGATCGCCGAAAACCTAGAAACTACAACAGACAGACCTCTCTGGTTTGAACGTCCACGATGTCTCGAAACGGACGTGACTGCTTTGGTTGTACAGCAAGCACATGTGTAGTGTTGTCATTCGTGGACCTTTGATCAACAGCGGGGGGGTTGAAGAGCTCGCCGAATTTTACGCTCAGTGTCGGAGCTCAGCAAGGCAACAAAGCGAGAGATTTTTTATTTATCTCAGAACAATCAACATTTATTTGTGCTTTTAGCTATTTGAAGTATTTGGATGTATTCTTTGAAATAAAGGTGTTTAAAGGGTTCTTGATACAGACGCGATGATACAAAAGAACCATTTTTGGTTCCCCAAAAGAATCTTTCAGTCAAAGGTTCTTATAAAAAAAAATTCCTTTCTTAAATGTTTATGCTCTATAGAACCTTTCTCCACTACAAAGAACCTTTTGTGCAGCAGAAATGTTCTTTGGATGTTAAAGGTTCTTTATGGAACCATACACCCAGACAAATACCCGTTAAGGAACCTTTATTTTAGAGTGTATTTAATAAGCACAAGATTGTGTGACATAAATAACTATAAAACAATAGTTCAGCACAAAGGGAATCTGAATCTCTCTTTTTCCTCTTTAGTGAGACAAATCCACAGAAATGAGCTCAGGGTGAATGATTAAAAATCTCTTTCTTTTGGTTATGTAACTGTCTGATCTGTCTCTACATAACTGATGAAAATCAATTGACTGAATCTCTGCTCACGAATGTCAAGCTGGATTTGGAGAGAAAGTAATCACACATTTCTCTCCAGAATATCTGTCTGCAATATGTTACAAACATGTTTTTCTCCAAAACACGACTGGAAAAATATATAGTCTACGCTGCTCTGGATAATGACATATTACAGTCCTGTGAGCAGAGACAAGCCTCCAAATACAGCTAATGGAAATGGGGGCCAGAGATCAGAAAGCAAAAACAAATACACCATTGATCTAACCCAATTAATAATTATGTCAAATAATATCTGGTTCTGACAGTTTTGGATTCACATTATTCCAGGAAATAGGACAAACAATAAGTGTAAATAAATGTTAATGATACAGATCAAATTCTGGAAAGATCGAAATTCTTGATAACTTTTTTACAAATTTTTTATAGGAGCAAAATATTGTTATGAGATAATTAAAGTGTTCACCTTCAAGAAGACCTGTGTGTGTGTGTGTGTGTGTGTGTGTGTGTTCAAAACCTCATCTCAACAGGATACAAAGCACTAGGGGTGAAACCGTACAGACTTCCTAATGTTTCTGTACTCCAGCTGTTCCAAAGGTGGCTCTATCCAAATTTATTTTTGGGAGAAATGTCTTCGCGATACGGGGGAGATGCTGAGAGCTCAGGAGGAAGTTGGCTCCTGTTGTGAGGCGCTTGGAGCATTTAGAAGCAGCATGGGGTTAGGTGGTGTGGGGAGTAAGGCACAGTGAGTCACTAATCGCTGTATTTTTTGCACCCAGCCGAGATATGTGCACGTGGATCTACAACACAAAGCCACAACACTGTTTCCAGAGCAACAGTACCAACGACAAGCGGAGGGAAAACTGTTTTCCCATGTGCTATTGATTGACTGTCATTATAATACAGTAGTTCCATTCTTTATTTTTGGCTTGACAAATACAGAGAAATCCAGGAACGTTTGTTTTTTGGAAGGAAACAGAGTCTCACATCTCCCTAACAGGCTTGGAATAAATTAATAATCACCTTTCTTCTAGTCTAAACCGTCTGATCAGCGAATCATATAAACATGTGGTGTGGCCTAACACAGAGGAGACCTAATAGTTTCCACACTGGTATTGACTATATTTTACTGCTATCCATTTAGCCCTGCCTTGTGGCCAACCGGCCACATTGAATAGTTTCACTCATTCCACGTCTAATTGAAATAGTGACCATGAGAGCATCAATAAAGAGCAATTGTCTCTCTCTTCAATTAAAGCTCCATCAGAGAAGACTCACAGTGGAAATCAAGACTGCACCATCACGCCAACATCCTTTATCAGATGTTTGCGATTAGATTTGTGGCACGGCAACACTGCAGCACCATTTGGAGTGAAAAATGTTGCTGTGGTGATGGGCGTGCAGATAAACGAGTGCTCTGACCCGCAAAATTGCAACACACGTAAGACTGCGAACAAGCTGGATGAACAGAAAGGGTTAATAGGTTGACGTATAAGAGCTGCCGCCAGTGGATTGATATTTCCCCTTGAGATGCAACTCGCCTGGAAAAGCTGTTTTTGATGTTGCGCTAACCTTTATCTCTTCCCCGCTCCTCAGGCGTAGCCTTTTGTGGCGTACTGAGGCCAAATCTGTTGACTGGACAGGTTTCTCTGAGCCAACATTGAAAGTGCTTATTAACATTTTTCCTCCTGTCTCTCCATGTCTCTGAGATAATGCAGAGACTGAAAGCATTAATTCTTTTGTACTGCGTTTGTAACTGTGGGTTATCTAGAATTCACTTATGTCAAAAATGTCTTAGTCACAAAATTTTGGAGGGAAAATTACACATGCAGAGCAGTTAAGTGTTTCGAATAACCAGTTGCATTGTGCTATGGTGTCTATTTTTCCGCCTTATTTTTTATTGATCTTTAAAACGCTTCTTAATTAAATCTGCAGTGGGTAAAATCCGTTTTACTATCAATTTATAAATCTGTATGCCAGCTTTCACATAAAGAATTTGAGTTTAAAAGCAACAATAGCCATTCTGTGTTCCTGTTGCTCAACTGGTAGTACATCATGTTAGCACAGCAAAGGTTGTTGGTTCAATAAATGTAACACTATAGGTTGCTTTGAATAACTGTAGGGGTTTTTAATGCTGCTTCAGGAGACTTGTTGTCCTGTACAGAATTTCTTAACTCTAATCAAACATTTAATCCAAATCATGATTTGCTGGTTCAGGTGTTTTATTAGGATAGTTTTAATATTGTATTTTAATAACAGCTTCTTTGCAAAGTCTGCATCACATCGTGAATCACAGAACTATCTGTGATGCGCTTCATTGATGTGTAAATGTGTCACATCTTGATGCATCCACTTGTACGGTCACAAAGTTGTGAACGTTTAAAATGAGTCATTTTTACAGTAAGTTCTAAAACCTTAAAGTACATCAAGGTCTTTATCTCAAAAGATCAAGAAAATTATGATTCACTATGATATGATCTGTTTAAGGCCATTTTTATTATTTTCCAAAACAGTTCAGACCTTTGGCATCGACCCCGCCCATATGAAACGTCATACCAACAGATAAAGCGTTTATGTTAACTATGTTTTGGTCATTAACACTTGGTGGCGCTGTTCTGAATTTTCCTGACAGCAAACACCAAGTACAGTGGTCTAAATATATTTTGCTGTAAAATGTACCCAGTCATTGCATTTG
>JAZGTK010000598.1:0-60164 GCA_036877625.1 Ambastaia sidthimunki
TATTTTATAATAGAATATCTGAATGATAAACTCATTCATCATAAAAGTGATGAAACTAACTTCTCAGTGTCCAATAATCTACTATTACCCTTGAGCCTTTTATTGGTTGTCTGGAGATGTGATCCGTTTCTCAGTTGTTTGAAAACAGTTTAGAGTTTCCCTCTTTCTTTCTTTCATGACCTATAACAGGATCCTTGGTTGAACCTGAGATAATGTTTGTGAAGGTTTTCAGCCTGGGTAATCCTAATGGCAATAGACAAGGCAAAGCAGAAAGAAAAGAGCAGACAGAGAAGTTTTCAGCAAGCTTACTCGGTTTAGCCTGCATCAGTGTTGATATGTTACTGAGCTCCCCAGAGGCTCCTAATCAGACAAACTAGTCCTTTCCTAAAATGACACAAGCTGGCCTCTCTATCAGTACAAAAAGGACTCGACTTCCTTCTTGGACCTGTCAAAATGGCCCAGTCATGAAGGAGAGTGGGGACAGCTTTGTTATTTCAGAGTAGAGTATTGCCTTCAGGGCAATATCAATCGCCTGATAATGTCTTTCTCTCTGGACCTGTCGGCAAACCAAACCAGCTCTCACGGCTGACAGAAAACAGTCCCTTTCATTTTAAGAATGAGTCATTTTTGGCGCTAATCCCTATTTTTGTATCAAATCAGTTCAGCTGATTCAACGCTTTACCCCAAACCAGGATTTATCTAAACTGCCTGGTACACAATTAGTTACATCTTCCTGTCGTGTGATAAAAGCGTTCTTTTACTGCAAGCATTTATTACTCTGCTATCAAAATGGCCCTGTGACACTCAGTGAAATGAACTCAAATGACCTGAGGCACAAGTCCATAAAAATGACCAGCTTTAAAGTCATCAGAATGTTCGGTGATGTCATGACAAAGCAGGGCAAGTTCAACATCAGTTTAAAAGGCAGCTATTCATTTACAAAAAAAGTGTCATAGAACACTTTTCACCTCTGACCCCAATGATGTTTCTTTGCAAACAAACCTTTATTTCCAAGAGGACAGCACAGATATACGTAGGGCTGTGATTTCCAGAGCCAGGGAAAATTCACCTCTGACAGGTCTTAGCAGGACAAATCTCTCCAAGTCCTTTGTCCGCTCTATGGAACAAATTGTAAAAATGACAGTTTTATTATGAGTTATAAAATTCTTGCCACACAGAGGCAGAGAAGTTTGACTGCTCACCAACAGCTGCATTTTCTTAAGTGTAGTAAGGCAATGTAAATACCCCATAAATTCCTGCAATTTAAAAAGGGATAAATGTGCCTTTATCTGGAAGTTTAGATCACATAATAGCAAATAGACAGGTTTAATAGTACAAATAAAACAAAAAATAACTGGAAAGGCACCCAGATTTTCCAGATCTTTAGAGACCAGACCTCTCTCTCTCTCTCTCTCCCTCTCTTCCTCTCTCTCTGCCTCTCTCTCTTCCTCTCTCTCATTGCTCAACCACTTTCTGATTCTGTTTTTCATTGTAACTATATTTAACAGTGTCTAGTTTAACAGAGCTCACTGCCAGATATTAGACATTAATCATGCACCATTTTATTCAATGCTCCTGTCAGCCTGTTTTTCATTTTTTGTTTTATAACCAACAAAACACTTTACCGTTAAAATATCGTCATTTGCTCTGTGTTACAAACCTAAAAGTCCTCATTAGTCACAGCAAGCTGCTTGTAAAAAAAAAAATGCCCCCACAAACCATTTCAAAGTGGTTTCCAAGCAATTAAAGCAATAAGCGTCAGTTTAATGTTTACATGTTAATATGTTTTGGCTGGATGATCTCGGTGTTGATGACTGGTAAAGGATGTGCTGTTTTTCATTCACTTTGCCAGATGAAGCTAAATGTCAAACGGAATCGTTAGCGCTACAGTTGCTAATCTCTCTGTAAATTGCTGTTATTGGATTAGATTAGTTATGCAGGAGTAACTGAAGGATGTAAGCAGTTAAACATACAGCAATCACACTTCACGTCAAAGATTCTAGCATGTTAATCCAGCAGTGATGTTTCTCCTGCTGTGGACCTGCAGTGGCCCTGAACATGTGTGTTACGTTATAGGGATAATGAGCCATAATGCGGTTCACATGTTGTAGGAATCGTTTTCTTGCAGCTTGTTGGGTAACGCGCAGGATTTTACGGTTACAGTTTATGAGAGCCAGCTGTCTTTCTTTTTTTTTTGCTTTGTGTTAATCAGGAAGTCATAGCCCCCCACCTTCATAGCATTTAGCTTTCATACACAGCGTCCTGGAGCATGTTCAAAAGATCTACCTCAGTTTGATGTTTGTGACTGGAGGGGACGACGTACATGTGGAACCAGCGGTTGAAGCTAAAATGTGTTTATATATCTAAAATATATGCTCACGCATTTACTAGTAAAAATCTTTACAAGCAAAAATTCATAACATTTTTAAGTGACTTTGACTTTGAGCTTTTTTTACAGGTGTGTATTTAAGGTCATTAAACCAAGCAAATCTACATGGTGGTCCTACAAATCAAAAATATACATTATCGACCAACATCAACCAATTATGTATGTAATATTATAATATGAACTACCTAAAAGTTTTATTTTATTTTATAAAAAACAGCCACACATGCATAATTTTACTTGTATCTTGACAACTGCATTCCATAGATGTTTTGTTAATACATTCCCTCTTGTACTAGCATTTCTTGCCATGTTATTTTGCACTTTGACCCCTCATCAGTAGCTTTCTTTCTGACTATGGGCAAAGTGGCTATCAAATGAACACATTCTCTCGTTAGCTGATTAGCGAATTCCACATTTAATTAGGAATACTTTATTTTATTTACTATTTACTTTATTTATTTTTAAGAGACCAGATCATCTCTCTAGTATGTCTACACCATTCTAGGGGATTGTAACTGTGCAACCAAATAATTCTTATCTTCCACTTTGTACAACAAACTTTGTCTTTTCCTCCCACCCTAATATAATGAGTCTCTGGCTTAGAGATTGTAATGCAAAAACAATACATCAAGTCATAAAAACACCTCCAACTGCCTGGTGTACAGTATAGCTGTAGATCCTGCACACAAAACTCCATAAATTGTAATCAATTGCATCACCTAGATCATTTTTTACGCAGTCAATTAGCAGAATAGCTCTTGGGCACTGACGTCTTTTGTGGAAAAGGAAAAACAGGTGTTCAGTGACAAAATGGAAGCAGTAAAATAAGAATTATATACTCTTATTTCACATTAAAATAACAAAAATCATCCAAACCCAGATGCCAGGAGAAGTCAAACGTCACTGCATAGTCATTACCAGCATAAAACTAGCAAAACAACTAGCAGTATTCAGGTTCTTGAGGAACTAAAGGAACTAAATAAACATCACAGTCTTGTGCAATACAAATACAGATGTACATTTAAGTATTAACATGATTCTTTCCATTAGAGAAAGCAGGAAGGGAAGCTTATGAGAGGTCCAAGGAAAACAACTTTTATACCCTCAGTCATATTTTTCTTTTTATAATTATACTATAATGTCAATAAATGTTCTTAATTAACGTAACTGTATCTGCTGTATTTTTCCGAACAAGTGTTTTCTGGCCTTCTGTTTTATGTTTGTTTTATTGTGTCTCTCTTCTTCCATTTACAGTGGCTTGCCAGCTGTGTTTGCCCTCCCAGCTGAAAATGTTAGACAGACAGCTTCATAACTGAATGTGAAAATGATTCCTAAAAAGTTACACATATTATTTCTTCTATAAATCCTGGTTTCATTTCATATTTACCTGATAAGTGTTTTAAGTGCCTCCAATAAACAATGGTACATGTTCAAAATATCTCAGCCTGTCGTTTTAACAAAGGTTGGAGAAGCACTCTTTCTTAACATTGCTATCTGTTACTTTTGTAGATGAAGACATTATAAGAATATCTGTGTAACAACTGCCGCAGTAACATATGCTACTTAGCAACCCAGGAGAAAAATATTCACAAGACTGGCATGAATTTTGGGAAACATGATGTTCCCCGTGAATTATCGTTTTAATGTACCTTTCGGAGCAAATATCCCATTCTTCAAGTAGTCTGTGGAACCTCACAGGGCGATTTTATCTGGCAGAGAGAGCGGGAAAATAAGCAAGAAATCATTTAGACAGATTGATGATGATGAAAGAGAAGCAGATCTCTCTAATTGTAAAGATGTGGGCGTTATCACATCCTAAAAAAAAAAAGCCCTGCTGGTTGAATGCTTTGGACCAGAGATCAGGAAACAAAAGAAATCTTTGGGCTAAGCTGCTATGCAGTGGTTGCCAGTAATGCAGAAAGTCATTCAAGTATTGTCAAGTATTACAGCATCATAAATCAAACACCTTAAAGTCAATTTATTTGGCTGTTTCTTGCCAAATGTGAGAACATGTTTTATAGAAAAGCATTAGGTGGGATATTAGGTGGGATATAGTGAAGCATAACACAGCCATTGTTTTAATGTGCTCAAAATTAGTCTGTTTATTCCAACAGCTGGTTTAAGCAATGTGTTCTTGATATCTGTGAAATTATTTGTTGGTTTTTCATCAAGGGAATCGCGTAGCCACCAAAATTGAAAACGTTATTGATTTAGCACAGCATGAAAATGGGCTGCCTTAATATCAGGCTTGTTTCTGTTTAAGAAGGGCACAGTAAGTAATGAAAGTACACAATAACGGTCAATGAAAGTACACAATGACAGTCACAATTGGATGCAGTATACACTACATGGCAAAAGTGTGGACGCACCTATTTATTTTTTACTTTTTTATCAAAAACAATGACGGTATTAGAATTATGCAGTGACTATAAAAAAATGCACAATTAAAATGATACATTCCAACTTCTAACTTTTTTTTTTGCTTAGAAATCAATGATGAAACGTTGAATTGTCAACAAACAAATATGTGAGAAAATATCAATGTATTTTATATATACGTTTTGCTCAAAGTCACATGTAATAATTTCACATGAGGCTAATGACCCAACTCAGAAGTGACAGGACTAATTTTCTTTTCAGACAGATCCCTGTGGCGTTCATTAGGGTCTTTGTGCCTTCATAAATATATTTAAAGGTCAGGGGTCACCACACACCCAACATTGTTTTGGTTTTTTTAGCACATGCAAAGCAAAATGCAAAAACAGATTAGATTATCTACTTAAAGAGACAATTAGATATTGTAATTGGCAATGGAAGAAGTCAACTTGTATTTTGCCTTAAAATAACATGAAATAAACAATACTTTTTAAGTTTTAGTTAAGAAGCTTTGGATGGAATTGTTAGGCAATTAAAGTTAATTCTACTATTTTCTACACAAGATCTGTGACCTTTGTGTACTGAACCCGTTTTTTCTGCACAGGTAAAATAAAATGTAATTTTTATATTTAGTTAATACTATCATGCAACACCAACAAGAGGAACAAATAAAGAGTAAGACATTTCAGTAAATAGTCCATTTGAATGTATACAGCAGTTTAAAACTGCACTGTGGTTTGAGTGATTTTTCCTAAAAAAATTCCCACTTAGCAAATGTAGAAAGTTTCTCATTTACATTCATGCTGTATGCGGAGGTCAATTTATGTGCATGAGTGCAGCCACATTCCCATTCGTGCATTATGTGAAATGTAAATTCTGCACTAAACAATGAAAAACTGTTGTCCAGATCTACTCATTTTAAAGCCCTACTTCCACCACATTGTAGGCACGGCAAAGTCATAAATTAGCTATTATAGAGCTTCCACCTAATGTCAAATCTCAGAAATATTAGAATAATGTATTCGTAGGGTAGATTTCCGTTCATTACCGTTCATGCCCTGAGGTTTATATCAAACACATGAGAAAGTGTGAGGTGTGTGTGATGTATCTGATGCTCGACAAGTCAAAGAGGATAATCATGTTTTGAAGACAACCTGGAAGGCATTGAGACAGGCTGGTAATGTGTTTAGCAGTGGGGTGCTGTCACAGATAGCAGTGCACAGTGAGCACAGCCATACAGCGTTCAGAAATCACCTAGCAAACTTTCAAAAGTAATTCTGTGTCCTAAACAAATTTAGCACCATTCCTTGTGCATTCTAACTAAAGAATATTTTGCTTTGAATTGCATTCAACCACACTTGTGACTTTGGATTAGTGTAACATAGGCTTGTTCACACTACACGCTGATCTGATTTTGTTTTCAAACCTGATCATTGTTTTCAAACCTGACCCTCTAGACATCTGAATTAAATTAGAAAAATTTCAAACCATCTGGATAAGACTGGGCTTGTAAACATTGGATCATATGTGATTTCTACATGCTGTTCCAAATACAAAAAATAAATGTGGATTTGAAAATGGGCCAAACAATGTTCTTGCCTCCTGTCTTATGTTTTGCATACATTCTATTACGAGTATCATTTTTTAAAAAACATTTAGTTCAGGAACTTTCACATCCCAGAGATCGCGTGGGCCGCGGTCACATTGCTGTATCGCTTATCCAGTTGTCCAAACAAGGTCTAACCCTCTCTTCAAGCACCCCGCTGGAATATATTGTGTTTGCTTTGCGATTTCTCACCCTAAATCTCAGTCGGTCTGCTTTGGCCGCTGGTCTGAAACAAACTACATCAGAGACTTAATCGTAGAACTTTTTTAGAGTTGTCTTTGATTAGATCAAAGTCCTGGGGCAGTGGGAAGTTGTTTGAAATCCTGTATAAACTTTGATTTACAGAGTTGTAATGTGTGTAACATCCCCTGGGTGTGTAGTTTATATATGAGATTATCAGCTTCACAGCAGATGCTGGAATGCACTTTTGTCATCCTGGCATATCAATTTTCATTGCTTCTTTGACATCAGTTATACTGTAGACTGGTTTTGTATTTGAGCATTTGGTTGCAACTGGATTTATTAACCAGTTTTTTCAAATTTTCCAAATAAGTGCATTTTGGATTAGTTTGTCTTCAATGTCTGCTTATTTTTTCATAGATTTGAATGAACAATAATAGCAGCCCCTATTCTGACAGTACAGTATATTACTGCAGTATTTTATAGTATATAATATATACTATACAGTATATATGCATCATGAATTCGTGACCAGCAGTCATCAATGACAATGTCTCATAATCAAACTCTCATATTCTTTCATTTCATACTATGATTACATTATACTCACTGTTTCACCTTTATGACTGTGCTCTCGATATAATAATACACATATACAGATTAACTGTGAGGATTTACTCATTCAGACAGTGACTGTCAAAGACTTCCCTGGCAAGATCTGTTTCATAAGAAGCCTGACTCAGGTCTGGTATTCAAGACTCCTACTCAAAACACTGGTTGCCATGGAGATTTGGCTGTAGTGTCTATGCTGTTTTCTGTGTGTCTTGTTCTTTCTCTGTCTGCACTTTTTAAGATCCTCGTGACACCGGTCATCCTACCCAAATGCAGGCTGTGGTTCTGTGGCGTGACATGTCACCTATCAACACTGTCTCTGTTTTTCTGAAATCTGCTAGCATAATACAGACATCACAGTCCTCTGGCAAACACATGTGCTCTTATTTTAAAGAAAGACACTGTTTCTCGTCTAAAGATTAAAGATGCTGGGCTTTGATTAAAGCTGCGTGTTTTAGATCTGATGTAAGAGTTTTCAAATTGTAGATCTTATAGCTGTGAGAAAGAATCTTTGATACTTCGATACAGAAACAGTGATACATACTATGTAGTGTATGTTTGCGATACAATTACTGAGACACGATCATGTGTTTTGTTTAAATTAAAGGAAAACAACACTGGCTCAACCAATAGCAGTCATTTGGGGTGGGACTGTTTGCCTGATCAATAGCAAATTACATTTAGGCATTTAGCAGACGTGTTTATCCAAAGCGACTTACAGTGTGAAGAAATGAAAGAAGCGATAAATCATAAGATGACAGTAAACATCAGCTGTGCACAGTTACAAGGGGAACACGTTCAGAAAACCTGTCTGAAACAAGCATTGTTGTTTCAGTATCCCCTCCGTTAGTTTCCATTCATAACATACAGCCTGTACAGTAACTGAATGCAAGCAACTGACTGCTTTTGAATTTAAGAGCTGAAACTTTGGAACCATAACAATATGTATTACAAAATTCAAGGTCTTGTAAGTTGCATACTATAGATTCTTACAAGGCTCACAGGACTCCTGCATAGAGTGGGAACCTGTTCGGTTTTCTGCAGATGTTTGTAGCTAAGAGACTGCATTTATTACACTGTAGGAAAATACTAAATGATAACACATGACAATGAGCTATGATTCTGGCTCACCCTGCTGTAGCCAATGCAATAATTGAGGACAGAGAAACGAATGGTCCTTAGCATCTTGTTATAAGTTAAAGGTACATTGAGGTCTTCTGAAACAGATTTTGAGCTTTTCCTGTAATGTAATGTGACAAAACACAAGTGGAACTCTTAACGTGATAACTTTGAAAGAACTTTTAGAGAACATTAGCCAATGCTCTGATTAGCCAATGATCTGTTCCCTGTTAGCTGGGAAGATTCAATCTGATTTTTCAGTCTGATTTCAATTGTTGTGATAGGTGGAACCAATGGTGAAGATGTTTTGAACTCACAGGATAAAGCTCAACATTTTCATCTTGATGTGGAAAAAACAATCCCCCCATCACTGTAAATATACACAAAATCTCATTTCAAACTTTATGTATACTTTGACTGTATATTGATATTGACGCTATATATATTTAATATAAAATGAATTTTTATAGTTTACATTTTGTAATTTTATATAGTGTATTATAAAACTGATGAAAACAGGTATACCTCATTGATTTTCTCATTGAGTGCCACCAGCTGCTCTAAAACTATTCAAGATCAAATTTGAAATTTGTGTGTGTGTGTGTGTGTGTCTGTGTGCGTGTGCGTGTGACAGAGCAAGAGAGAGAGACAGAGAGAGATAGAGAATGACCTGAAAAATTCACTTTAATATTTATATATTGTGATGTCATGTCTGCAGCTGTTATTTATATACTCTGATGTCATGTCTACAACTGTTATGACTACATACAGAAGTTATCATGAGTATGCGAACATCACCACATGATTACACATGTCACTAATGGTATTGTGCTGAGTTTGCTAGTATTTACTCTCAGTACAGCAATTTCCATTCTACATCCATTCTGAAGAGTTAATCCATAAATTCCAGCCCAAACAGCATGAGAAAGAAAACATCAGGAGAGAAAACAAGGCAGCTGGAATTTTTTCTCCCAAGCCGATTCTTGAGTCGGCACAGTGTGACATTAGATGTTGTCCAAATCTCAATTTAAGCTCTGCAAATAATCTTTTGAAGGAAACTTCCCACATCCTCCCTTAAGACACGAATACAACTAAGGAAATTTATGACAGCTCTAATGCTCTCCAAGATAATATTTTGAGATGAAATGTGCTGGAAACATATAACAGCTGCTGCCTGTAATATTATTCATTCATTTATGCCATCCGGATCCCAAATAAATATTATTTTCTGATCAACTGAAGGCAATTGAGAATTACTGGATAAAATATTGGCCTTCCTTTAAAATCCAATAATAACATATCTAAGAACTCAAATTAGGTATCTTCAATAGCTCAGCAGTTTTTCCTAGACAGCAATAAATACACAGCAAATATAAATTCAAACATTTCTCACCAAACAATTTCTCACCGTTATTAAATGTATGATTATACTGCCTTTACAACCTACATTATTTTTACAGCTCAATACTGTATGTGGGCCTATGTCAACAAATTCATTTGTATCTATTTCCATTTATGCTAATGTATTTTAGCTGATGCATGAATGAAACATAACTGATATGATAAATATAATTCATACCAGATGAAAAAAAATTACAGATTCGAACTTAACTGAACACTGGCATGTGTCACTACATTTTGCATTTATGATAACATCATTTTAGCAAAGTTTGTAAACAACTACACTTTACAGATTGTAAACAACCTTTGACTTACGATTTCAACGTCGTTACACAGCCATCTAGTGGAAATAAAATGTCGCAGTTTAGCTTTTAATTCCACAATGTATTTTAGGCTGCATAGATGAGAAGTGCGCCACAACACATCTTCGTAAATATCCTCTGTTAATTTGCAGAAACTACTACATTATAAAAACTTACTAAGCAAAGGTTTATTTCACAAAAACTACAATACCCACGAAGGTTTAACTTCCGGCGCGTCAACGGCGATTACGGAAGTAAATTCAACACTGTGACAGCAACAGCATCACGGGCTGTCATTGTACGACGCAATATTAATAAAATATTACCTGTAATTTATCTGTACATAACTGAAATAAAGACACTATGTCTAGGCAATCGAACAGAACCACAGACAGCAAGAAGATGGTAAGTACAGTATGCGTGTCGCGTTTCAGCTGACAAAACAGCGCTGAGTAGCTAACAAGCTGTTTTATTATTGGACAGATTACATGTAATTTTTAAACCAGATGAGCTTTCTTTTATATAGTATAGTTAGTGTAATGTAAAATATAGTATATTTTTTGCACAGAACGTATTTTTATGTAGGTCATTTTGCTGCACAGAGAAAACTTTGAATTAGGCTTAAATTTCATAAGATGCAATTTTTAAATGTTTTAGTAGATTTGACATTAAGTAAATCATATCTCATTAGAT
Organism: Ambastaia sidthimunki; assembly: GCA_036877625.1. Taxonomy (NCBI): domain Eukaryota; kingdom Metazoa; phylum Chordata; class Actinopteri; order Cypriniformes; family Botiidae; genus Ambastaia; species Ambastaia sidthimunki. The sequence continues at coordinate 10,679 of JAZGTK010000598.1, forward strand.
TTCATTGTTACATATATCTCTTATAACTCATTATTGCGTACATTATAACGTATCATACAGTAGTGCTGTTGTATACTGTAGTTGCATATTAGTTATTACTATGTGAATACAAGCAACGCAGTAGTGATGGAGAGGGACGTTGTTTTAGGTAGCATGCATGTGTTTTCTGAAATCGTTATCTGTTCTTCAACGCCGTGTTGTGTCACAAGAGGACGCTGGAGTCCACCTTGTTCTCTCAGACCTAAAAACTATCCAGATCTCTGTATTGTAGGGTGAACTTCATAGGTCCAAAAACACAAAGACAAAATTCTAATTGCTTAGGTGAACATGTAAAGAAAAAGAACATCTTTTAAAAATGTTCCTGTAGCTCAACTAGTTGTGGTAAAGGCAAAGGTTGTGGGTTCGATCCCAGGAAATACAAGTACTGATAAAACAAAATGTATACCTTGAATTAACTGTAAGTTGCTTTGGATAAAAGCGTCTGCCAAATGAATAAATGTAAAGGTAAAAATCTGTGCATTGCATTTGATCCACGTATGCTTCTGAATCTACAAGAAGTGTAACATTGCTGTTTAATGCTACCAGTAGCAAAACAGCCTTTATGATCATTTTATGAAATTAATGTATCGGTACTCTAGGAGTAAAACATTAGAGCTGTAGAAGAGGTCCTTTAAAGTTATTGATCTACTATTATTTTTTAACTGTTCAGTGTTGGTCTACATCAGATAAACACACAAAGCGAAGTTAATCAGGTCATGTATGTGAACTATGTGAGTTATTATAGACTGATTTGTCTCCTGAACAGAATTCAGAATTATTTACTCTGACCTATGGAGCCCTGGTCACTCAGCTGTGTAAGGACTATGAAAATGACGATGAGGTCAACAAACAACTGGATAAAATGTGAGTCTGTCTCCCTCTCCTGCTCTCATATACAGGAAGTTGAGATATTAAAGGAATATGATTTTCTTTTCATCTCTTACCAAGAATGTAGGTCAACTAATATCAGGTCAGAAAAATTGCATGCAGATTAACACATAAGAAAAGTATTTTTTAAAAACTTTCAGATGGAGTACAGCATGGTGTCATGCAAACTGAACATTAAATGCATGCAGATTCAAGTTTCATACTATTTCATACTATTTCTATTTCAGAATAGTGCAATGGAGATTTTTATCCATTTGGTTTTCCATTAATCAACAGGTTTAGTGTCTCTGTTCAAGCTGTAGGCTGTTAATATAGTAGGTGTGGATATCCAGTTTGCTGAGGTTGGGTGGTACTGAGAATGTAAAATTTGCCATTCTGGGTTTTTTGAGAACTGTCTCTCCCCACCCTGCTCTGCTAAATGAACGGCGCAGCTGTTCCACAGTTCTCAAATTCTTTAGAGTGGATCAAGACTAAGCAGAATGTCTAAGAGTGTTGATGATTGTTTTTAAAGCCTTACCAAGTTCTCATGTTGTGTGCTTACGAGCAGTCTTGTAAAGCAGTGAAGATGCTGGAAAACCATGAGATGCAAGTCATTTGTGATTTAGAGAATCAGTGGGCAGCATGTAGACTTTGGCTGAATGGTCTTTTCATTTAAACCGTGCCTTGAACTAATCCAGTAGTCCCACTGATATTGGGTTTGGCAACATGGCTGAAATATAATCTTTTTCCTTCTGCTTTTTTAAATGTTTCAGAAATGATATAAGCAAAAGCAAGATTTGATTTTCCCTCTCAGGCCAAACAAGCCCATTTTGTATCTCTCTTTTTTTTAACTGAATGTTTAAATAAGACCTTCAAAGTAAAAGTGATCATAGTTCCAGTGGGTGTGTTGGGGGATAAAATAGGGGTGAATGAAGGAGCACATTATCGTGCTTTGCTCAGAAGTTTATCTGACGATGATGGTTTCTTTTCTGTTCTTTCATTTTTTGAAGGGGATACAATATTGGAGTGCGTCTGATTGAGGACTTCTTGGCTCGGTCAAGTGTGGGGAGGTGTCACGATTTCCGAGAAACTGCTGATGTCATTGCTAAGGTAAAGCAAGTACTTTGAGGCAGTCAGAACGTATGCAGAGCCCACCTTTAGGCCAAGAAAGAGATTCATGAAAGCATGTTAATGCACAAACAAGTGACCGACTGGAATTTGAAATTCAACCTTCAGAAGTCCACATACTGTTTGAGTGTTCATCATATCTTTCTGACAGGTTTTAGTTTTTAGAGCCACACGGCTTGAGAAACATTTGCACTATGTTACGCCAACTGGCCCTCCGTTTGTGCGGCGTTCAAGTGAACCGAGACTCTTGTGTTCGTCTGTGCTTGTTTTCTTTGGTCTAGTCGAGACACAGACTGCTTTTTTACGAAACACTGCTGCTCACCCTGAGCATAGAGTTCACACTGACAGAACTGACAGAGCGTTTTTTTCCTGCTGTCTGTCACCTGTCTTTGTGTGTTTGTTCTCTCTCTCTCTCTCTCTTTCTCTTTCTCTGTTCCCTACTGTCTTCCTCTTTTCTTCAGTTTTCCTTTGTATTTTCTTTCTTTGGTTAAAAAAGGAGAAATTATGAGGAATCTTTTGGTGGCTTTATTCCATGCATTTAATAAATGGGGACTTGAAACTTTAGATTTCAAAAAGGTCACAAAAGAATCAAAGAAGTCTTTGTTAACTATGGTAGACTTGTTAACTATATTTAAAGTTACTACTGAACTTGGTTATTGTTCTTTTGAGTCAGCTGTTTTCACAAAACTAGTCTAAATGACCTGTTCACAAATCAGATTGCTGCTCTGGTTTTCAAGTTCAGTTCAGTGATTAAGAAGAACAGTCTTCTTCATTTCTCCTTTTGTGCTCCACAGTTGAAGGAAACTCATGGTGGTTTGGAAGGGCATGAGGGGTCATATCTGTGTCAAAAAGTTGTTCTGAGTTGTAAATACAGCACCCAAAAAATATTCCAGCTCTGCAGAATCACTTAAATATGGCCTTGACATCATAGATGAAGGCAAACGAGTTTACACAAAGACTGAGGACCCTTTTGTCTTTATGTTATCAGGTAGCCTTCAAGATGTACTTAGGTGTCACCCCCAGCGTGACTAACTGGAGTCCTGCTGGAGATGAGTTCTCCCTCATCCTTGAAAGCAACCCCCTGGTGGACTTTGTAGAACTTCCTGATAACCACAGTAATCTGGTGTACTCCAACCTTCTCTGTGGAGTCCTCAGAGGAGCTCTTGAAATGGTGAGGAGCGTGTTTGCAGAAGGTTATGAGATGATGTTGTTTAATAACCCTCAGTTGCCAGTTTATACTTATTAACAGCATTTTCACTCTTGCAGGTTCAGATGGCGGTAGATGTGCGTTTTGCTCAGGATACGTTACGAGGCGACAATGTGACGGAAATTCGCATGAAGTTCATCAAAAGGATTGAGGAGAACCTGCCAGCTGGAGATGAATGAGGTGGTTTGGCTGAGAGACACCTAAGAGACTTATGGAGTTTTATATGTTGGGATGAGAACCAGAAACCTTCTGTGAAAGAACAGTCAAGTTCTTCAGGAACTATACAATGCATTGCATCGTATTTAAACCCACATTTCTATCAGTACAATTAAACGTACTACAGCGGGAAAGCTCTGCACAGTTTACTATCATGAAGTTTATCTCTGTTGCTGTTTTTAGTACTCCACTGAGATGTTTGGCCCTGCAACCAAGACTATCATGGTCCTTCCTCCTGGTCCATGTTATTTTTTTTGTTTACAAATTGTAAATAACATTTTGTGTGTTTGCCTCCAATGTATTTTTTGTATTTGTTTTACTTGTATTTGTTTTATCTTTTTGTCCAGAAAATCCAACTTGGACTTACACAAGGGTTAATTTATTTAGCAGTGTAATATATAATATAATCAGATCGAATAAATCATTAACTACGAAGAACCGTGACCCAGACCCTAATTTTTCACTGTTTCACTCAATAGGCTTTTGACATGGAACAATATTTTCGTAAAGGTTGCAATAAAGCAGTCATTAGAACAGACGTATCACAGTTGTGTTTTCATGTTTTATACGTTTGCACTGAAAACAACTTTTAGATTGCCAATCTAAAACCAACATTTGAAGAAAGGGCCCCATGTTTAATAAGAACAGAGCCACAGTCTTGCGTGAGCTGCAGTCTTATAGACGCACATGTTTCTTGGAAAGGCTGATGGTGTTGAGGGGAGTCTGGGAGGGTTGTAGGAATGTAGATAATGGAGCCTGTGTGTGCAGAGCGTGTGGCAGGTCCCTCCGCATGCATGTAATGAAGTGTCACCCCGGCCCCCATCACCATCCGCAGTTTGTCGCGTACCAGCCTTTGCGTTGTGGAACTGTTATTCCTACAGAGTAGCAGCACTGTGTGGTTAGAGTTAAACAACAATAACAAAGGCCTAATTCGTCTCAGATGTTTACTCAAGCAACGTGAAAGCAATCAGGGCCTGAGGGTTCACTGATGCGTGTGCAGGACACAAGTGTTATGGGAGCCCATGAGTTTTAATGGCATAGCCGCATGGACCCGTGGAGGTCAGAGAATACGGTGAGAAGGTAGTTCGTTGAATGGCGTTCATTTCTCCACCACGGCTTGAACCCTGTTCCTGACACCTGTTAATAGCCTTACGTCATTGAAAAGTCAGGATCTGGGATCTCTTTTTCCAGCATTCCACACCTCGTCAATCAGAACTGGAAAACGTTTACTACCACTGCTTCCCATCAGGTCTCGAGAACTGGTTTCGAGAAAACTTCAGCCCCTTCCACGTGCAGTTTCCATATACTTAATTTTACCTAAAAACCTATTGATTTCTTGAATAGAATGTGCATTGTGTCCGCATATTGTTTTATTACATCCAGCCACTAGAGGTAGCTGTGAGCATTGTGTTTTGTGTTTTTCCTTCATTTCTTATGAATGTTTCAGTGTTTCTCTTTAATCTGGTATTTGACTGCTCAGGGAGTGTACCGACTGCTTGTATTTTAAATCTCAGGGGCGAGAAAATTGTTTAGTGAATAAATTCCTTATCCGCTTGATCTTGATTCAGAGACATTTTTGAGAAAAACACTGGAAAATATATGCAGAGCCCTCTTAGAATGAAATCCCTTAGCCCCTAAAGAGAGCTGTACATTATGCATACAATGTATATATTCTATAATGTGTGTATTGGAAGGAAAGAGAGGAGGAAATGGTTTTACGCAGACGGTCAATCTAAATCATTTGGCAGAATTAGACACTTGTATCATGGGGATATACAGCTGCGATTGTGTACTGCATGAAGATCTGTATCACTTTTTCATATGTACTCAGGAATGTCTGACTCCCTATTTATTTCTTCATAATAATATAGGACAATTCAACATTTATCTTACATTATAACATTATATTTATCTTTGATCATTTATTATTAACACACAGTATCCTTTTGGCTGAGCATCCAAAACAAAGTTGTGTGTCAGTATACATCCGTATACTTTATACAGTATACATCAGTATACATACACAGTTACCTTTTTCTAGAATCAGTATAAGCAGAAGGATGGACTCCAGACAACATGACAATCGACATGCTCACAGTTTTCCTGTATTCAGTTCTGTATTCAGTTCTGTAGTCTTTTCTATGAGCTACATGCATCTGTGTGGTCACCATGCCAGACCAACATTGAAATTGCTAATGGAGGCTAAGAATCCAAAATAATTGAAAGAACTGCATGCACTTTTTACACCATAAGGGATTGATTTTTAAAGCTATTTTTGTTTCTTCTCCTCCTGCATTTTAAAGACAGGTCAGCGGCAACAAATGAGAAAAGGGACACTTGATCTTCAGCAATTCACATGCAATTTGTTTAGGGTTTGCCTCTGGCATGCATTTATGTGTTGGGTTGTCATCATTTACCCTCATGTTATCTGAACTTCTATTTTTGGGTGAACTGTCCCTTTAAGGAAGTTTTATTAGAATAGTTTCTTGCACACAAGTAGCAAATGTTACGTATGCTGGAAATGAGATGCTGCACACCAGTCTCGTTTAAACCCCCTAAGTGCAACCATGTGGCCTTTATAAAAAACAAATGTTGAATGGCACGCTGAAACAATAAAATTCTGTGGATGGCCTGCTGCTGGCTCACCGTTATTGAATCCCCCTCATCCATTCTTCCAGCGTTTGCTCCTTTTCTTCTCTCCCTTGTTCTTCCATCGTATCCCCCACTTTCAAGCCCTGCCAGGGTGAAAGGATTGGCAAAGCGAGAGATCGAGGTCAGAGGAGAGAAACGGAGCGGGTCAGGAGCCAGTGCATTTTAAAAACACACCTTGTGGGAATATCAAACATGCCCTGGAGCACCGAGAACTTGACCTTGTGTTGGAGAGCCATCACAGATGATCATGTAGTGTTCTGGAACAACAAGAAGGGAATGGGACATGAATGGACAATGTTCCCTGGCTACCAGAACCTGCAGCACACGTACCGTTTCCAGTACAGATCAACATTAAATCAAAAACATTAAATCTAGAAAAGATTTTATTGGATCCTTGAGGAATGTCACATGTCAGAGACTGATGTTTTCTTTTTAGAGTTTAAATAATTCCTTTGTTTCTTGGTTAAATCCTAGGTAGAAATTACCTTGTATTTGTGCTGTAGTTTTTGAATTACATCAGCTTTTTTCAAATGGGTGCATTGAATAAGTCATTATTTTTATAACATGTAAAATGTGTTATTCCATTTCCCAATGATTACCAGGATGCTGATCTGAATTAAACACATCTGGGACAAATATAAATGGAGCGTAACTTCTCTATCTCACTCAGCAACCTCTGGATCTGTTGCCAACATCTTCATATGGTACTTAAAAGGTCATCTTTTTCCATTTAATCCCTGCTGTAAGAGTTTACATGATGGGAATTATTAAAGTAATTCACTTTCAGTAATATGCCGATTTTATTTACTGTAATATGTGATTTTATACATGCACATACAAAGTGGTCAAAAAATGTAGACGCCTCATTCTAATTAATGTGTTATTTTGGCTATGCACATTACAAACAGGTGCATAAAATTAAGCATATAGCCGTATAACCTCTTAAACAAACATTTACATTAGAAGAAGGACCTTTTATGTTTCAGAATGACAATACCTATGTGTTCAAAGTGAGGCCTGTATTGAAAGCTTTACAGAGTTTGATGAGAAACATTTATACCAGCTTCACACATTTCAATATTTCAATGTTCTATTATAAACACTAGCGTGCTTATTTTTGCACTTAGATTGACGCATACTCTTACCTCACTCAGGTCTGTACAAAGCTGTATTCATGTATGAAAATTCATTTATTTTTCATCACATTTTTTTATGTTGATACTACAGACTGTGCAGTACTATAAAAATCAAACTGTGTTCCAAACTAATTACTACTTATAGAGCTTTCCAATGAATGACATGTCTTGAATTCATAATTGTCCTTGTGACATGTTCCTCAGACTCTCTGTTTTAAATAACACAGCTTCTGTTGAAATACCAAACAAAATGTGACACAGCCCTCCATCACCTGAGCATGGTGATGTCATTTTCTAGACATGAATACACCCCCATGTCAAAGCTGGTTGTTCCAATCAAACAGTCAACTATGTTTTGAGTTCTTTATTGTGTAATAAACCAGGGCCAGGTCCAGACCCACCCTTTTAACCTAAAAAGTAAATGAGGTTATATACCTGCTAACAGCCCACTTTTTCACTGTAATAAGTGCACATACTCTCAGTGGTGGAGCCACGGCTGGAGCCCTAGCCATATTTTGGTATGCTTGCTTAAAGAATTACAATAAAGCTTTTGCATTTCCATATTTATTTTACAAACTGGCCTGTTCTGGTAAGCCATTTCTGCATTTTACACATTTTTTATATCTTTATAAAAAAAACACAAAACACCCAATCAAATTGGCCCAAATTTTAAATGCAGGAAGTGGCCTTCAGTTCCTTGTTTTTCTCTCTTGCTCTGTTTCCACTAATTTGCTTGCGATTTTGTGAGTCGATCTGAGAGAAAGTTCTGGAACAGAAGATGGGTTGTGGAGACCAGAGTGGTTTTTGTCATGAGTAGATGGAATGCTAAAGCAGACCCACATGAATGAGTCACTATGGAAACAGTCTGCAAGTTCCAGAGTAACTTGTGTACACACTGCACCATGTGTGCCCAGCGAACAGAGAAAAAAAAGTACAATTCCTACGAGCGACTGGGTTATAAATGGGCAAACTCTTTACTCAAATATAGGCACCCTCAAATGTTTTCTTTGGAAGAGTAGAATTCTGGTGTATATAGAAATGATGCCATATAATGAGATGTTTGGATTCATGGTGGTTTGATCTTTTTTCTCTCTATGCTGAAAACACAGCAAATAGACGTATTTATTTAAATGCATTTTTTGCCCCATTAAGTTTAATGGTTCGTAGAATGAGTGGATGGACCCTTTGTGTAAGCAGTAATTCTTTTGGCGTGTAGGCCAATAAACTACCCCTAACAGAAGGATGTTATGAAGCTGAAAGATCTCTTTTTTATTGAGTGCGGAAATACCTCCAGGAGATCATACTGCTTGGGCCACCAGGAAACATTGATCAGCCTCTGATTAAACAAACAGTATTGTGCAAGGTGATCGCCTGGCTGTAGCTTTCTGGGCCTAATTAAAAGCAAGGACACAGACAAGGACAAGTCTATAAAAATAGACACTAATTGTTAGTATACAGGTTTTAAATTTATTGAGAATTAGAGAATTAGCAACAGAGAATTATTAAAGATAATGTTGGGTGGGCTCTCTGCCATTTAATCACAAGCTAAGTCTGAAATCACCTACTTCCATACTATATACCTTAGTGTGCGAAAAACACTAGGCAAGAAACACCCAGCTGGTTTACTGCTTCCAGCGAACATTTTAGGTATGTGTCTGATGGACACTATACTATCCAATCAGGCCGCGGGAGCTGAGAAGCCATACATTTAAAAAAGGTTAATAAATGTAAAAGTGTTGGACAACTCTTTTGAATGTAAGTGATATAAAATAACAACAAAAAATCTTTGTGGTTAAATTGTACATTTAACAACACCTGTGTGAGTTATTTTTGCAGCTATTGTTAGTATGTAATAGGTGAATAAACAAACAGGTCAAAACAATGAAAACATGGTGAATGTAGTATGTCTGGAATGTATGCACACAGCACCCACACACAATATATAGAACATACTGTTTTAACAGTCTATGTAAATAAGTACTTATTCTAATTGAGTACGTACTGTCACAGCATGTGATTTCAAATGAACAGACAGACTTTGGTATCTTTGCTAATCTTAGAACCTTGCGTAACATTTGTTTGTTGTATTGTTGAGATCAGTAGACGTGAGATTATCAGGTTCGTATTCTCATAAGAAAAATCTGATTTGTCTTTATTTATTCACTTTTTAATGTTATTTATATGTAGAATTAAAGAGTTTTTTTTCCTACAGCAAGAGTTCTCAACAGTTCTCAACATCTGAGTATTATTGATGTTTACTAGAACCATATGAGTGTGCTTTTGCTGCATAATAGTAAGGAGACATATTTGTGTGGGCGATGACAGCATGGAGCACAGACACACTGACCCTTAATACAGAGAGCCGGCGACAGTCCAAGAATACGACATGTGGCTGGGGTCGATGGCGCAAACTCTGCAGAACCTCTCTGTTCTAAATCTGAACGCGGGGTGTTATGTCTGGGTCACATTTGATCTCATGACTCTTGGGCCAATCATATTGGTAATTGGAAAAAGGTACCTATGAGGTCTTGCAGGGTCCTTTCACCACGTGCCTGAGATGACATGAACAAAGCAGTAGTAGTATACATACTAAATCAGTGGCTGTCTTACATACTTACATACTGTACACTTGCACAGACATCAATAAAGCCACATCAATGGCTAAGAACTGGTGATTTCTGCCTGAGCTATTAAAATATATATGGATGCACTTATAAGCTTATATGCAAGATTTATATAAAGTTTAGCTCTGTTCCAAAAACAAGTGAGTTGCTATGTGTTATGGAACCTCTATGGCAAATTTGGAATGCGCTCGTTGCAATGCATTATGGGACTGTATTCTGCATGGGAATACAGGAAATTATGCTTTAGGAAGGTAACTTAAAGGGTAGCATAATTATTCCGAAATAGCCTGCGTGAAGCCTTATAATGCTGCCTCAGAAGGCAGCTTATTGAGTTTTAGAACAAAGCATTAGAATTCGACTAATTAGCATGTTCAAAGGCACAAGCAATCATGTATGTGTCATGCAAAGAGCATGAGGGTGGAAAATGAATATAACACATGTTAGGTACAGCATGGTTAAAACTTTGGGCTCTTTCACATTGGCAATTCAAGCCTTAGGCATGTACATCTGAGACCTCTCATTTTAACCCTGGTGAAAATGAAGTGTTGACAGCTTGTATTGATTTTGTAACACTTTATACCTATTACTGTGATTCTGGAAATGTTTTCTTGGGCTTCATTAGTCCTCCCACACCTTGGGCAGGAACAGCTATACAAACTGCAGTTCAGCAATGCTTGTGTAAACAGCTTAGTGTGCTTCGGTTCTGTGTTTACGAACACCTGAAGTTTGTTGCCACAGTTCTAATGGATTTAGGCCGTCTCAGTTTTAATAGCTAACAATACGGCTAAACACCTTATTCTAATAAAGCTACAATCAAATAATGTTGAGAGAACTTTTAGGGAACTTTAGCCAACTTTCCAAGAACATTCCCATTAAGCGGGATATGCCCCCCGCTAAAATAAAAAAGATGATGATAAACTGTTTTTTAAAACTTCCAATCCTTATCTTGCATTTAATGTTTTACTCTTTTTCCAATACTCAGAAACTTTTTGTTTATTTAGAAATGATTTTAGCTTTTCAATGAGTCTAGATTTATCATTTCATCTTCATATTGCTTTAGTTACATTGGAGAGATTATCTTTTGCTTTAGTGCTTTTACAATCCCACCCATAGCAGCTTCTGACTTCGCTGTCCTCTCAAGCTGACACAACAAAATTCTTTTGTATTACCTTATAAAGTATTTTTCCAAAGGAAAGATGGAAAGCTCAATTTAAAATTAATTTCAGAAAGGTAACTGAAAGGTCATTGGATTTCAAGTAGCAATTCTATTCCCTCTGGTCGTGTTCTGCAGTTAGTATATGTATTTTTTTTTTCTCTTTCTTCAGCTGTTTAGGTCTTAAAGTTTTTGACCTTGTACATCACACATTGTCTCCTACTGTGGTAATGTAATGCATGTTTCATGTCAGGGCAAGCCACAAATCCATCACCCACAAAACACAGGCAGTTTTACAAGAGCTCATCTCACCACTTTAAGAAAGGTTTTGTTGTTGTATAAATAAAGGACATATAAATGTCAGGGTAAAGATGCTTTAATAGTTTTGTAGGCAGCTGACAAAACATTGATTTAATCCTACAGTACCACCTGGCTGTTGTTCCTGGAGACAAGCTTCAACCTGGATAAACATATTGTCACCATAACCAGCTACATGCTGTATATTTAGAGCAGACCCAACAATCCTTATAAAGCACTAATGATTTCAATCAAAATATAACGGCTCCCAATGTGAAGTTTACAAGGAGCTACATGAAGGAATCTATCATCAAATCTCCTCCATCTTAAAACACAGTTCCAGAATATATATATACATACAGTTCTAGATGAATTATTATGGCATACTGTGAAATGGATCATATACTTTAATTTTGAATTTGGACACAGTGTGAAAGTTCTGTACAGTATGTGTGGGTGTGAGTCAGCATTGGGAATTGTAATGAAGCTCATCATACTTCTAGAATATTCTATAATATTATTTTATAATATACATTTAAATATGCCTATTGAGAAGCACCCTAGACAAAGATAGGACAGTCAGGAAGGGGAAATCAAATGAAACTACAAACTAAAAGTTTACATAATAAAAGATATAATATCTGACAATATTATATAGGTCTATAAAATGGCTGATATTATATAGGTCTATAAAATCCTGCACTGAATGCTTAATGTACTGTAGATATACTTAAACCAATTAAAGTTAAAAGTTGTGTGAACCGTTAGTTGCAACCCAACTTCAGTGCTCTGTTGTAATAGAAAGACAAATGGAAAAATGGAGGGCGTGGCTTGATTTTCCACTCAGAATTGATTGGCTATAGAAAAGTAGGCATTTCAAAGCAGGAGATTGACCATTGGAGGGAAGTGGTTAATGACTCAAAGCTGCCCAAGCTGTCAGACTGACATCATCAGAGAAGGACTGGCCTTCCAGAGGGGATATACATTATCAGATTTTGATTAAAAATAACAATGGCACATTCATTAAAAAAAAAATGTCATAAAATAAGAATAGTACTGTATACTTTGATTTCATGATGAGTTTAAGCTTCAAATGAGCAGTGTGTATTACACAGAAAAATGGATGCAGTTTAGTCATATGCTGCCCTTTTCACAGTGATGAAAGATGTCAGTTTATTCATTCATGAAACAGTTAATGAGAATAACCGTTGTGAAGTGTTTTGCTGATATTCTATCCACCCCAGCACTGAGACAAGAAGGCAAGCCACTTAACTTTTGAAACAGACCAACCTGCACAATTTTCCCATTAGAGGCTCAGACTGGGACTGGATGCCCCTGAGAGTTTATTCTGGCCTTATCCCCAGATCACCTCTTATACAGTATGAATTCATTTCCTGAATTGTCTGGAAACCTTTCATTCACACATATGCATTTAGCCTGAATGCTGTGGAGAGTCTTATATAGCATCAACATTAAGCAATTATGTTAAAAAAATCCATGTTTAATTGCTGACACTGTTGGCATATTATGCATACAGCTGTCACCCAGTTAGACTGTATAAATTACAATGTTACTTTTTCCTCTGGGTAAACCAGAATGTGTGCAGTGTTGGTGAGGTAACTACATAATGCAATGAATTTAACGTACAGTAAATACAATACAATTTATGTTTAGGTGCAAAAGTTCAGCTCTGTTTTGAAGAAACAGTTACATGATAAATAGCTATTAAAAATGTAATTTATTATACAACCTGCATTGTAATCTTGAGTATAATCTGATTTTCAGTCTTTGCTTTGATGGCACAAAACTGCTGGTGAAAGACAGACCAGTTTATAGCCTAAATAATAAGGATCCTAAAAATCGTTTGTCTTTCTTTTGACAGGAAGTGGAAACGGCCCATGATGGCAAATCACATCCTATAATCATCTGTGTCGATGTCACCCATTGCAGTGCATGTTTCTACTTATACATGCTGGTGTTGCTGTACCATGTTGCTGTACTGTACAGTGATGTCACTAGTTACACCGTCACTGTTGCTATGGTGAAAGTTACTTAATGCCAAATCTCACCACTTGAGGTCAGCTGGTAAAACAATCTAGAATCCAGCTGTGGCATATTTGATTAAGTCAACTTTATAAAGTGACAGAGCGGGAGAAGCAGAAGGAAGGAAAGCAGACGGCACTGAAGGAAAAAGTACAGTGTGGTTTCTCAAACCAGTCTAAAAGATTAAAAGATCTTTCTCTCACATTAAATACCTTCAAATGTTTAGACTGTGCTGTATGTTGTAAGTTTAAAAGGGTGCATGATATACCAGTACATTTACTCATTCATTTCTTTATGCATTTGTTTGGTTTCTTTTATTTGTTTATTTATTTTTATCTATTTTATGCATTTGCACATGGCCCAATAAGCCTGCAGAAAAATAATATTTAACAAGAATGTTTATTGGTCTATTTTATGGCATTAGTGTTATCAATTTTTAAAACTTGTATTTTGAAAAAATAAAAGGCTGTGGAAAAGGACTTCCAAGGTCAAAGTTCAGAGGAGGAAGAACCTGTTCAAATGCACTTGGTGAGTTTCCCAGGAATTTTATAAAATCCTTTCACTTTATTTACACATCATTGGTGTTTACATTGTTTAATTGTATTTAGCTTTTTTGTTGATATTTTAATATTTTCCTCTTTTAAGTCGTCTTATTCAATCTCCTATAATGCTTGTTTGTATTACCTATAAGTGATAGTGTGTAAGTTTATTTTCTGAAGGCCCCTAAGTGACCATAGTTAGAAACAAAGAAAAACATACATACAGAAACATCCATATACAGTAGATATGGTTTAATAATATGGACAAAGTGACCCACCCATTTCTACCACAATGTGATGCATCTTTCCTCTGAGAGCTCCAGGGTTCTTGGCCGAAACTGGCAGCTGTACCGGCAGCACACAGTACACAGGGAAGGAAAGGTGGAGTTCACTGATGTTGTCTTCCATGCAGTAAGGAAGTAAGCTTTTTCCTTCTACATCACTTCCCTTTCCGTCTTTTCTTTGATGTGTGTGTGTTTGGCTGTAACCAAATAGTCAGGTAGTGTGTGATTGCTGTGTTTTACACAATTGCGAGGGCCTAAATGGGCTGTGTTACCTGAATGGAGTGTTTGTGGACAGATAAGGTCTCCATTTCCCATGTGACGGACTGTTCCATGACCTTGTATGCTTTGCAAATATCAGCCAGTAGTAATTGATGGGTAATCTTCATTGGGTTGAGACAGACATTTAAAGGTCACCGGTCTGAAATAATTGGCTTCTATTTTCCTAATTTGGAAGAGTGAGGGCAAACAAAGCTGTCCAGAAGAGGGGAACAAAGGTTATCAGTCTCACAACTGTCTTTGGCAGAAACTGTTTTATGCTACAATGAGACTTGTTGCTTTAATCGTGCACAGTTGTTCTCAGATGTCTGGCTTTTTTTACAGTGTCCTTAGCAGTGCTGTGACAACATTAAATAACATTAAAGCTGCAATCGTAACTTTCACTTCTCTACCACTGTCTCTGTTTGAAACAAAACTGAGGTCAAATAAAGCCAAACTGACCTTTCCTGGGAAATCAGACCTGACAATTTCTAAATCATTATAAACATAATAAACTTACATGTAGCTCCTTGTTATGAATTGGGGCAAGGTTATGAGTTGGTGTTGAACACTGGCCTGTCATGTATTTACTCAACTTATTTTTGTTCATTTTAACCTAAAAAGGTACAGATTGCAGCATTAATGTTAATGCTAAACAGTATCCCAAAATAATAAATGGCACACATTAGAGTTGTTGTCAGTAAAGGGCATTAATGCTATAATAATGAATATGTGGGGGTTACATAAGACTGAAAGTTTGGGAAACGCTGTTATACATATGGAGTCTCCCCATGTAAACAGTCATGGAAAAGCTGTTCATAGATATGTGGATAGAGTAGCAGATTCCTTCTTTTTCCATCATTATTTGTTTTTATGTCAATAAAACGGTAACAAATACCACTACAGCTCAACCAAACCTGATCCTTGATTACTGCACCACAGGGATTATGTGATATTTGCTGTAAATTGGCCTCAGCAAAGGAAGATCTAGGCCAAAATGACTTCACTACCCAAAGACAGTATGTCTATAAACGTTTAGCACGCTTGTTTCCATTTGGAAATTTTGAGTGTGACTTCTCCACCACGCTCAGTAAATGTTAACTGCGCCGGTAAGAACAAGATGGACATGGCATAATAGAGACAGTAATTGTGAACTTTTTTTTCTGTACCGTTTACTTGGCAGCGGAGCAAGAGGGCAAAGAGCCGAGAGCCTATCAGGGTCTAATTATGACTTGCAGATGAAGAAAAACGACAGGAAAGCCATAGATGCATTCTTTCAACTGAATTTACCTCACTGAGGCCATTTTCCTCCATGAACTCCTTGTTCTCATTTCCTTAATATTTCTTGTATATTTCAGTCTAAACAGGTGAAATAGAAATAACCACCTTTTCTACTTAATACAGAGCTAAAGGTTAGTGTTAGTTTTTTTTCATTGTCTTAATGCCAGCATGTAATGTAGTCTCACATGTTTCGGAGACCTGAGGGAGCTCTTGTAGATATGCTGGGCAGGAAGTGTGAAGTTACATAACCATGTTGGAAACAAGGTTTTGATAAATGTACTCCAATGTTTTTTTCCCTACAGACAATCCAGCCAGGCACCATATTGCTGCAGAGCAAATTGAAAAAACAAGTGGTCATGTAATATTAGCAAAACATACAAACAGTTCACAAATTTCAACATGTAGACTATGGAATCATGTTAGCTAGTGTGTAACAAGAAATTAGGAGATATTTATGATGCTAAATTGTGAAAAGACTACCTTATTTCCAGATTTGATTTATAAGACTCTTGATTGAGTCTCTTAATGTATATGTATGTATATATGTATACACATACATATATATCTTTATATATCTGTTCTATACAGTTGGCAAATCAATCTGGACAGGCAGTGTAGTGTTGCTTCTCACCCTCTAACCACAAGTCAGATAATGTCACCAGTTTTGGGATGCATTTCCTCAACAGGATACAGTCGCATGTCTATATCCTACTATTTACGTCTATTTCAACGCTGTTTGCCTTTAAATCTTTATAGCCCTTTGTTAGTCTCAACATTTGGCTGTCACAGATATACATTACCAGAATAGATTTACAAGCTGCAGGTATGTAAACACAAGTCACTCAAACATAGTACTGCATGAAGAATAGTGGCTAAACAAATCACTATTAACCTGAATAGTGGAATCCAGTCTTTGATTAATTTCATTCATTGTTTTAATTTTATTATTGGTAGTGAGTTTTAAATTATGGATGTATTTAAAAGCTCAGAGTTCTAGAATTTAGACTGTTAAAATGTAACTGCATGCAGTTTTAAAAACTGACAACTTGATTCTTGATTTCAGAAAATAAAGGGTTCATTTCTTGCACAAGACAAGATTACAGTGTAACATGTCAAATATTTAAAGTCAGTATACAGTGATATTACTTGACACATTATATGATAAAGAAACAGTGTTAAACTGTTTTGTGAAACAGAATGCTAAAACATCCTTTGTGATGTGATAATTAGATACACAGAGAGCCCATGGAGATAAGTCTTTAAATGATAAAGGATTTATAAATTGTAACCAATGCTGATATATTGTAGTGTTATTCATTAGCACGGCAGGACACAGAGTCTGTGTGCTTTAAACTCACTGGTGCTTCTTCAGTTTGAGAAAGATCTCCTTATCCAGTGACTCCCTGTTCTTAAATGTCAAGAAAACGAGGAACCGATTAGATTGCTGATAGAACTAAGACCCACTCTCTCTTTCACCTTCTCGCTCGCCCACTCCCTCTCTTTTTCTCCGTTACAGTAACCTAATGTGTGGCACTATTATATTTGCTTATCTTGGCTCTAAGCAGAGGAGTTTCTTTGCACTCAACACAACACAAAGTGGGTGTGGATGGTGAAAAGTCCCCTGACTTCTATCAGGCCACCTCAGAGTCTTGGGTTACCTCTTTTTAGTCTGGCCTGGATTTTTTTCCCTCCCTTTTTTCCATATGGTACTTTTGGAGACTCCAACTTCCCTCTGTGAGGTGGCCTGTCCTGTCTAACTTGTCCTTGAGGAAACCACATGCATGCTTTCCACAGACAAAAGATTTGATGAACATTCTGATTAGCCCATGTTACAGTGTTCTTACTGTCTCTATCCCTTTATTTCTATCGCACACTAACACATTTTTTCCTGTATGGGCTTTCCTTAGCAAATGTGCAAACATGTCAGTGGTAATTCATAGTGATTGTAGCCTTTTATACAAATATTTCCACTGTAATTTTCAACCAAATTGTGAATACTTTCATGTATGGTATTTGCTGAGGTAGCCACAACTTCAGTTTGTACTCAGTGACCTGGATGTTTATAGGAAACACTGTTTAGCCTATAAAGTAAACATATGCTAAAGCTAAAGAGTCTCTGACTGACAGCTGACATAATGTCTTATACAAGAATGTCTTGGGCAACAGGAGGAAAAGTGCCTTTCTCATGGTGCCCCTCAGTTGTTTCCTGAAACCATTAGGAATCGAACCTGCAACCTTTGGGTTACAAGTCTGACTCTTTTAGCTTTGTTTAGAACTATTTTCATTAGCAGAGCAAAAATGGACAAAGTAACTGTCTGTATGATGTCCAAAATGTATGCTTGTAAATATTAACTTCTTGTTTATCTGTAGAACCTACAAACAACATCACATTCACAATCACACTTCTGTACTGAATATCAGCACGTCTCAGATTACTAATGGCTGTTGCTTATCTGCTATTGCTTAAAATAAAAGGGGTGTATTGTGAAAATGAAGGGATTAAAGCATGGATTGGACGAAGACACTGTTTGCAGATGCAAACAATTTGAGGAGAGAGTCTTGCGCCTGCCTATGCATTCAAATGCTGATATCAGGATGTGTGAAAAAGGATCTTTCATTTAATTATTGTGAGGTATCAGATGTTCAACATGTGGAAACACACTGTACATGTTTCCCTTGAGTCACATATGAAAGTAATTACCGCCAGGTCTGTATAAACAGTATTGCTCACATGAATGAAAATGTCCTTAGTGTGACGTGGACATCAGAAATTGACCTCTTTGACACACTTGTCGGAACACGTGTATTAAGACACTCTTCCAGATGTTAGCGCTGTGGACTGCTTTTACCGAAACATGAATGCCTCAAACTGAGGTAGCTTGTAAGACTCYATTYATTGYAWSWCTSCAGTTYAAACCTGTACAGACAATGGYACWTYATCWGTCTTTATTTGAACAATTCTATTGTCATATTTTGATTCTGAACCTGAGGCGAACACAGTAAAATTAAACCCTGTGTGTCTATTAGTGCAAGCGGTGGAAATAATCGGTCATTAATTTCCCTCTTCATTTAAACTTCATTAAAATATGGGAGGAAAGAAAATCTATTTGACCACAGACCATATAACAGAAAATTGGAAGGTCTTCAAAAGACACCCCCTCTACTGTAATTACATTAAACCATGCAGTCCTCATGGCAATAGTGAATGTTTTAACCATGCGCTTGGGCCACCTACATACTTTACATGTTTTATTTTTATTTCATAATTCATTGCATGTTGTGTGAGCTGTTAAGCAAGTAGGCAGTGGAAATTTATATTCATTCAGTCTTTGTTTTATGAGCAAAATGTAATGTAAATCTTACTGTGTATATCTGGATATGCATTGAGTGTTAGACCTACAGCATTAATTTAGATATAGCAGTCTCTGTCTTTAAGGACACTAAAACTGCACTATAAAAGCATAGTTTAAACATCAGTGATTTAGGCCTTAATACATCAAACTGTCAATGAACAGATCCCACCAATGAGAGCACATTGTTGATCTAATTCATTAATTACTTGGTGACATGCGTTATAATGAACAGAGTATAGGTTAGGTATTGTTGAACGTTCATTATAGACATTATCTTGATTTACTGAGGACTGTTGCCTTGGAATTTGCGATGTGAATTTATGGAACATTTAATGTAATAAATAACATTTTACTACTGTATAAAGAATAACTTGTAAGGTAATGACATGAGGCAATGAGCTTGAGGCACAAACAGCAAAAATGTATTAAGCATCCAGTTTTCTCATTTAATGTTATTTTTAGTGATCTATAAGCCTTGCCTAATTGTACACTATATATGGAAAGTAAAACAAATTCATCTACTGGAGAGCTGACTAGGGAGCTTTTCCTGTTTTTACTATTTTGATAACTTTGATTTGTACTGGAAAAAGTAATTATAAGCAGAGGGCCGCTCATTTGTGGGGAAATATGGTCACAGTAGCTTGTTTAGACAATGTAAGCATTAGAACATTAACCACTGAATGACATCATCACTGCTGGATTGTTGACTGTAATTGGTGGAGTCCCACTGATGCGTTTATTCACGATGAGGCGTGAGTCTGGCTGCTGGTGCTGTAATACCTTCCCCACCTGACTTCATTCACTCAGAATAGGAGTTCTCTGACTCCCGAAGCGGCCCAGGAGAAAACTGCAGCTGTTGTTTTAGGAGCGAGTTTAGAGTTATGTGTCTGCTTCCTACTCGACTGGAAGCTATGAAATTTAGTAAGGTCAGAAATCAGAACGCAAGAAGCTTCCTCTAGGTTCTTAAGGGTAATCACATTTATCTAAATGATCCTCTGGGCAATTGTTGTAGATGGGATTGTAAATAACCTGATATTATTTGCCAAATAATGCTTGAGAAGGAACTGCAGCCAGACAAGGTCATTTTGTCAAGTTAAGCAGGGATGGGTATTTACCGGAGTGCTAGATGTTTATCAAACTCTCAATCTGTTTTTTATAAGTTACATGCTGCAGAAAATTATTTGTTCTGAAAAATCAATAGTTTATATTCAGTTGCTTTCCTGGGATCAGTTCATAAACAAAATTTTTCTGTAACTTTGGCAACATATCTTTGATAGATTAGATTATTGTTATAAGCACCAAGACAGCTCTAAACTTAGGCCAACAAAAGTCATGGGCTTGCACATTACTTTTTTCATTGCTTTTTGTCCAATACTTGATTTGGATTTAAAAAAAAAATCATAGAAAGGTAAATGAATGCAGTCTGTTGAATCATGTACATAATGGCTAATGCTTTAAATATAAAATATATTAGTGGTGTCTGAAACCAACTGAAATCGAAATGAGTCTTATTGTGTGATGATAATGCTTCAGATGCATTATGGAGATTTTTTACTCTACAGTTAAATGTATAGTTTTCTTACTGTATATTTGTACCCTAAAACAGAAATAAAGCACTGAAACTACATATTAACTGATAATCTGTTCTGCTGTATTTTTGGTTGTTGGCGTGCTGTGCTGTCAGTGAGGTACATGCCAGTAAAACCATTTTCCACTTTTTGTTCATTTTGCACATCTGGGCAACAGCTGAATGTTGGTCAGTGTCTGCAACAGCAGTACACACAGATGAATGTGTGTATCCCTGTACCATAAAAAAGCAGCTGTCCCCTTTCTTACATCATAACCCCCACAATTCCTTGAGCTAATATTTTATCAGGTAACCAAACACAACCGAGTCACCCAGGCCAGACAATAGTCCGAGCAGACAGCCCCTTTTATTTTTAGCCGAGCTGAAAGATGAGCCAGCGGACACAGATGATTATTTAGGGAAAGAGGGGAGCCCATGGAGGCCCGATGTGTCATGGAAAGATACAAGAAAAATGTTTGCAATTGTAGGTTTGTCTGGAGACATGTTCTTCTGGAAAGATCTGAGAAACACTGCTCTTCAAAATGTTAAAGCTTGTTTATTTATTCAATTATTTATTTTTGTGTCTTATTCTATTCAGAATGAAGTTTTGTTTGCAGGCATGTGGTTTAGATCTGCAAAGCTATGTGATATCATTATCTGTCTTCTGTTAATCTAATTTGCCAGAACATCACAGTTAAATAAAGTGCAGGTTCGGAAATTTTTGCTGTTTGGTCAGAAATACAAAACAGGAATGACCTAAATTCCCTCAAGTTCACTGAACTTCCAATGAAGTTCACTGAATGATTCATTGCTTTTAAATATGAAAGTTGGGACCGCGGTTTTCCACATCATTAAAATAGGGTTCTTTTTTAAATTTATTTATTTTGTAAAAAATGTTGACTCTCGTAGAACTGTGTATTTAGGCACTCATCCTCGGATGAAGCGATGGAGAAAAGATCTCTCTGATCTGTTGAAGATCAATCAAACCTCAAGAATTTAACACTTTAGATCCTTCTTAACCTCTATCACCTTTAGAACTTCAATGGTGGGTTTTGTTCCAAATAAATGGGTGATTCGGTTTTGTAACGTTCCAATATCCACTTTATGATGGGAGTCAATGTACATAGTGATCATATTGGGTCAGTGGCACTGAACTGACTCAAGGGACTGTGGAACAATAAAACATTTATGCTTTTTTATTATCAACCAGCCTCGTCAGATATGAAACTTCAAAAAAACCAACATAACAGTTTAAACAGTCATCGGGCCACGTACCACAATGTATAGTGTGCTATAGACAACCAGACCATTTCCAATAAAAAGTCTCCAGTATAAATCACTCTGCAGTATAAAGACCACTGTGATTTCATTCAAAGGAATAATTCTCAGCTTTCATGACAGCATATTGATGACAGTATGTGGTAACCATAGGAGCGACATCAAACTTGTTGTAGTCTTAGCCTGAGGCCTCCCAAGTCTATCATCATCACTCCATGACCTTTGCTTAGATTTGCTGTGCTCATGCTTGTTCCATTATTTATTTAGAGGTCAGTGAAATCTCTAAAAAAAGAGTGACATTAAAGAGCATTGTTAGCTCAGACCACAGGTCTTTGGCGTTAAACTTTGTTGAATGTTTCTACATCACAAAGCCAGTAGAAAGGGGAAAGACAGGCCACCGATGACATTTGTGTGCAGATAATTATATTCATAGCCATAGAGAAAATGGTTTCTCTTTGTAAAGTAAACGTTGTATAATGCTGTTTCTTACAACGAAAGCCATGTTTACCATTTACTTTACAGGTTGTAATGCAAATTCAGCTTGTATTACTTTAATTTTATAACTAAAATTTAAAAGAAAGGAAAGCAAAATTAGTTAATCATTAGGCATGAATCCCAGGCCATTTAAGTCAAATGTCTTGCTGTCTTGCAGTAACTTTGATTATAAAGTGAGCATCACTTTGGTTTATTCACTAGGACAGTCAGAGAACTGAGCACTGAAAGAGGCATTATACCATCTCATATGCGCACATTATATACACTGTATATGAAGAAATACTGTACAGTATTGCACTACCAGTTTGTTTTAATCTGAATATAAGTGTCTTGTTTAAATTAAAAGTATGTGACTCTCCATATGTTAAAAAAAACATTTGCATTATTTTTTATCAAGCCCAAAGTATTCACATGTGCCCGGGTGTCTTGTTTGAATGAACACCTTCCTCTGCAGGGCCGATTCAGAATGATTTCCTCAAATTGTCTCGCGGCCCTCCAGGGACAGGAAACAGGAAATGGAGGTCAGCAGTGTGGTGTTAAAACATGGCTCTGACAATAACACTTAGTGACACTCGGCAGGGCTTTAACTGCGGACATTAATACGCCTTTTCCTCTTGGTATTTGTCTTCTCACAGACAGGCGGTTGATTTAGTGCACAGAGAGGATGACTGATAAGACCTGGTCAGAGAGCGATCGTAAAATTTAAGTATTCTCCCACCACAGACTGACCTAGAGGTTTGCTCAACCTCAGTGCACCCTGAAATGTAGTCTCGTGTGCCCTCAGACTGCTCATATCGAGTCAGAAAAAGGCCTGAGAAACAACCCTGAATACTGTTTTAGGCCTGTATTCCTTTTTTTTTTTGTTTGCTACAAATAGCTTTGGCATTCAGTTTAATTACTTTACCAGTATCAGTTTGGAATAAGTAAATAATCTTGTTAAGTTTAATAATCTATTCAAATATTTGGTTATAGGTATGTCTGTTCTGCTGTGTTTTTAGAAATGAAAATTTGTGTCATGTAATTTGTTTCTGTGGAACACAAATAGACAACAAGTTTGAAAATCGTTACACAGCTCTTGTTGCAGAATGACTGACCAGTGAACTGTCAAAAAACATCTTAGAATCCTTTTACACAATCTACAGAAGTAACTTCAGCCAAAAATGCAAATTCGGCCATATTACTTATCCAAATGTAGGCTATTTCCAAACCTTCATGACTTTTCTCTTTCTGTTTCTCATTTGACTAAACGTCCCTCTTCGTGTTCTACAGAAGAAAGAAATGTGGGTTTGGAACAAAGAAAGGGGTGTGTAAATAATTCTAGAATTTTCAATTTTGAGTGAATTGTTAATTTAAGCCAGAACCTTTTTTTTAAGCTATGTGTGGTTCCACAGTAGTACTAGTTCCATTTGTAAAGCCAATAATTGTCCTGCAGGTATATGTATTCATGTATTGTGCGCTGTACTTCAGCACCAAGGGGAAGTAAACTTTTGGTTACAGCATGCCATTTTTTATATTATCTCCACAATCATGTGTGTATAAAAAACATAGTTAATGTGTGCTAAGCTTCTTGCATATAAGTGAAGCAGTGTAGTCATATACACAAATATTGTTCCCTAAAATCAATAAATCTGCCTTCTCCTTATACATGTTGACTTTATGAGGTTAAAGCACAAAGGCTTGTACTGTTGAGAGCTGGACTCAATATTCTGACTGTGGACCAGCACAAAGACAAGTATTGAGAAAATAAATTAGCTTGTTAGCGATTATTAGCTAGACGGATAGTTGTGTACAAGCGAGGGACGCCAGCGTGCGTGTTGTCCATACAGGGTAAATCATGAATTCTTTTTAGCTGTGGTATCTATGGCACTGCTGTAGAATAGCATTCTTAAGCGCACAGCAGAGCAGTTAAATAACCAAAAATGTGTGTGTCTGAAGTGTGTTTGAGTTTATATGGAGAATTATTGTGTCTTCTTTTATCATAAATAATCTGTTGATTGTCTTTCCAGTCATGGTTATTATCTGTGACATTCCAAAGCATCTTTCCCACACGCTGCCTAATATTTGTAATGTTTTGTAAAAGCACGGCATTCAGTGTGTTTCGTTTTCTACAACATGAAGTTTATCCCGTTCTTCAGTAAATTGTGAGACAGTGGCTGGATGAGGAGCAGATTTCTGAAGGAGAGGGAAGCAGATGCAGTAATGCTGAAACTCTATAATTGATGGTGTTTGATTTCCACTGTAATTAGCATTCCTTTGGATATTTGAATTTCCAACCTGGGCCTATCTCATATCTATGCAGCATTCCGAAAAACGTCTGGCTGGCTGGCTTACAGGTCCCATAAACTGCCCATGAATTGAATTTTGGGTCCCGAGGCATTTAGCGCAACAAACATCTTTTTTATACATGTATATAGTAAGTCGTTTAATGATGATCATATAGGTATTAAATTATATATAGACCAAACATAGAATGAGTTTAGCATATATTTCAAATGTTTTTTCCCTCAAATTTAACCAGGAGCTGCATGGTGTTCAGTATTATTCAATATAAATCATATTTTCTTCAGTTGTCCAAGGACGCACTCGCATTCCTCCCTTTTCTTCAGACTTAGCTGAATATTTAGATGGATTTCTTTATTCTTTTCCCAGAGGCAGCTAGATAAATATTTATCATGTGCCCCGTCCAAACTCGTGTCCCATCAAAAGCTTTTTTTCTAGAATGTTCACAGGTGTTTGTCCAAGTTCACAACTTCAGAAATGTTTTGTTTTGTGAGGTTGATCGATAGGACAGGAAGTACAATGGACGGCAGCCATGAGCAGGGAAACATTCAGAATTTGGCCGTTACAAACCTACATTTACAATTCCAGGGCAACACGATCTACGACGTTCTGCCTTTTCATCATAGCAATGAGAATAGCCTAAATCAGATGGTGTTTGTTTCTGTTGAGGAAATATGCTACAACAAAATCCAACAAACCGGAATACCAATAAACTGAATCTGTTGTCACAGAACGCACATTATTTTTTATTAAGTTATGAAACATAAAGGATGTGGCGATACAAAGTTTGGGTTAGCAATGCTGTGTTATACTGCAGAACTGAGTTGTGAAACCTTAGAAGGCTTTTGTGAACTTCGGTTTTCCAGTGCTTTCATTGAGCCAAGTAAAGCATCCTCTGTGAGATGTTCTCTCATCCGCACAACACGTGGTGAAGAGGAAATCTATCCCTCAATATTACAAATGCTGTACATTTCTCTCAAAAGGGATAAGGCTAAGCTTTGTTTATTCGGAACGTTCAGGAAAACTGAAAGGCTGGGTTACATCCACTTTTCGTTTTTGCTTGAACTGTCCAAAATTCATACTACCTCAACCATGCCGTAATACTTTCCCTTCTTACAAAAACATCCCTCTCTATATTTTATGACTTCAAACTATTGCAAAAATGTGTTTCTTTCCTTTTAACGACTTGCGAGACATAATCCCCTTCTGTGTTTTTCATCCTCTGCAAACGTAAAGGACTGTGGTGCACATGTCGGCTCCTGTGTAAGCGTAAAAGTCAAATAAATCAAATAAGTCTCCCAGGTTGGGAGACACTGTGCTACACATCTGTTGGGAGAAGCTGGGAAGCTTGTAATAGTTGGCATTGTTGAGTGGAGACCCCCAGAATCTATACGCACAGTAAAATAAGGTTCCAGATCACCAGCCTGGCACATTTCCTTTCATAAACATCTTCTCAAAGCATCTCCTCTGTAGATGCTGATGATGTCATGACTTCCATGCTCTCCATGCTTCATAAGGATGATATCGGTTGAAATATGAGTGAAGGCCTTCTTTTAGTCCTATTAGTTTAGTCTTGACATGGCAAAGGTCACTCAGAGGTACCTTCATGCTTGCTTTTTTTCTAATAATCATGCGTTAATTCACATTGTACAAATTTAAATTAAATCATCTCCTAAAATGGTTTTCCCTTGAGGGAAAGTTGTCCAGGTTGGACCAGCATACCCTCAACCCACCCAGATGACAGATTAAGTTAAACACTTAACAAATTCCATCATTACCAACGTAGCTGTTTTACTGTTAAAGTAAACTGGAAAAAAGTAACTGTTAAGGTTTAACCAGTTAAAATCATTATAATAAACCAAATCTTTTTTTTTTGTTTATACACGCCTGCATTATGTGTAAGCTAGGGTATCTTTTTACCAGTTTCCATTTTAAAACACTATGTAACCATCATTTATGAATCATATACTGTGGTGTGTGTCATCTTTCTGTGAGACATAATTATTTATATTTGAAACTGATGGCATGCAGGGTAACATGAACTGTAGTCAACATCTTTTTAAAACAAATATCGTAACTGTGTTTGTGTATTTTGACAGATGATACTGATGGTTATGTGTTTTAGGGGCCATAAAACGGTCCTTGTGTTTGTTACTTTGCAAACAAACCAAAGTTCATTGTTGGAAAAGGTCATTAGGAGTTCAGAACATTGTAAAATTGATAATCTCTCCCTTGGTAAAATTATTAAAACTAAAGGACTGATATCATTTATTTAAACTTCATGTGCGTGACAGCTGGTTTATTGTGCCTGTGCGAGACTGCATGTTTTCCAAAAACCGTCTTTGTTGATGAAATTTCCATCAGGACTGGGGCAGTGTTTTGACACAATAGCAAACAATATTATAAACTGTCTGACTTAACATCACTCTGACAAGCATGGTGCTGTTTTATAATTAGGTGTTATATACTGTTTATTTTAGCATTAATCTTCACTGAGAGGACCTTGAAACCATCTTGGAATCTTAAATGTTTTAAAATTCTGCAGCCAGATTTTCTCTGCTGTGGCTGGGCTGAATCTGAAATCATGTTGTTTGGTTTATATGGAAATCTCTGAACAGTTTAACAGATTAATCCAAAATAACTTTTTAATATAAATTTTTTTGTCCTCAGTTCTGTAGCCCGAGTTGTCCCTGTACTCAAAAATCTGTGGATGTTCTACACAACCAGAATAAGACCTGATGTGACCTGATAATTTTGGTCTCAATACAAAATTCTTGGATATGACCCTGTTCACCATCATAAGCTGTGTGGTTTGTTCTTTGGTAAATTGGCACTGATTTCTTTCATGGTGTAAAACTCTTCTCCAGGGCCATACCACATTTAAGGTTTGGGTCTGAAACCAAAACCGTTGAGTGTAAATGAAGGTGCCAGATGTCATTCAACATTGCCTCTGATCAGCCACTTTAATTGTTTTCCACCCCGTTACCTCACTAATGCCTGCTGTTGTAGTGACATTACCTCTCTGTTACAGGAAACACAGTGACACACGTGGGCACTGCAGCAGACATTGGGAATGATTTATTTCTCGAGCTTTTCAGAGTCTTGAGAAATAAAGAGAAAGAGTCTTTCAGGACTCTGAAGATTTCATCTAACCACTTTTCAAGAGTCTGAAGACTTTCAGAGCAACATAGTATCCTACATGCACTAAAATGTATTCCTTATGTTCCTTTGTCACACTATTGATTTGTAGTCTGTCTTGCACAGTAAATCTTTGTGAAGTGCTTCTAGTCATGCATGTTTTCAAATTATTTAAAAGTATTATTTTAAACTATTCAAATAAATGTGACAGTCTTGCTTTGTCAGTCATCCCGAAATTATCCCACATACGAATGGATGGACAGAGATAGCAACGTGTGTGTGTGTTCCAGTCAGGCTGAAACATGTGGAGGCAGTTAAAGGTAGACTATTTTCAATTGAATAATCAAAAAATATCTCAGAATTCCCTTTACCACCCTTGTCAGGCACAAATGGATCCTAATAGCATTCCCGTAATTTTTGGAAAGCATGTCCGTTGTTTTCATATTCATCTCAGTGGTGTGACAAACACAATCTTTATATAAATTTCTGGCAGGGGGATGAGAGGACGTTATTTATTATGATGTTCTTTAGGCAACATTGGGGAATAGGAGAAGTAGAGGAGGTAGGGCATACAGGGGGTCTGGTGTGCTATTCAGTGTGCCTTAATTTAGCAAAGCTAATGCCTTGGCAGCCTAAAGCACGTGCCCCGTGTCACAGAGGTTAATATATCACCCCCAAGCACTTTGTTTAGCATTAGCATTGTGTTACTGCTACCTTGCCCTGTGTTTTAATGTGGTAAACCAGAGAAAATGTTGTATGCAAGCCTGTTTCATCTCCTTGCTTTTGTAAGGTTTTACGTTTTTCCCGATTTAATATTCTTTCCTCTATGTCCTCCTATCCTATCCCTGCTCCCTAAGCCAACTCAATTTTAGCCACAAGCCTCTCACAGTTTCCAAGAACACACAGCAAGTCTTTCCTTTTGTGCTTACTGATTTTCTATTATGGGTAGTCAGTCAAATCAAGCTTGTAAGCTAGCTCAAATCAGCTTAATTGGCTCCTAGGAAAGAAACTGTGTTGAAATCCAATTTACAACAGATACTGCAATAATCCAAATAAATACTGACATTCCCCAATAAAATACAATGGCTTAAACCACCCTAAGCTGGTTCTTGGATATTTTCTGGTATGTTTAGTGGCGTTAGGGAGGTTTTGGGCATTTTCAACTGGACAAACTAGGACAACCAATTGACAGCTAGGAGAAGCCAGCTAGCTAAGATGGAAGACCAGCTAGACCAGCAAAACGAGCTAAAACCACTTATTATCTTAAGCTGGTTTAGATTTTCTTATTTTTAATTTTAATCTGTTCTTCTTATTTACACTACCATACTTTGTATGTACTCTTAGATTTTCTTTCTTATTTTTAGTCTGTTCTTCTTATGAACTCGTTCATAATTGCTTTTGTCAGTGTGCAACACTAAACCAAAAAATCCAGAAACTTTCACAGCATATTGTCTTCAGATCTTTGACACTGACGACTAGCTTATGTCTTGTTGTGTATGTTCCCAGTTTTATGAAACGGCAACATCAAAAGGAGACTGTAGTGTTTTAAGGGCCTCTCTGCATTCACATTGGAACATGATTTCGACCCTGGTGCTTCTGTTGAGAACACGCTAATGAGAGAACCTTTAAGGCCAGACATTGTGGGCTCTGAATTTGAGTTTGAACTTATGCCATTCTCACCACAAAAGCCTCAGCCAAGTAATTCTGTGATTCATTTTTGGCTGTCCTAATAGCAAACTTTCTCTTCTTTTCCTTTAGTCTGGTCTCTTGATTTCAGTGTTCCTCCCCTTGTTTTGTTAATGTGACCCCAGAGACAGAGTGTGTTTGCTGTGCTTTCAGAGACAGTGTAGAATCATGATTGAGATAGAAGAACAATGAGTTCTGAAAATCAAGTTCTTAGTGCATTTTTTTGTTGATCAAGTAGATCAGTTAGATGTCATAGTATCAGCAGCTCCTGCAGTAGCATTTGCATCGTATGTTTGTGTATTGGTGTCCCCACCAGGATTAATAACTAGCTTAACCAGCTTCACCAGAAAGACTGTTTTGTTTGTAAAGAGCAGAACCACCAATCAAACCAGAATCTGACCAACCCTAACCATCATTGAAATTCATACTGAACTTAGCGGCTTATTTCAGCAGGGGTTCAGTACGTTCAGTTCTCAGATGAGAAGTAGTGACTTATTTTGACGGGATAAGATAACCAGAGCTCAGAACAGGACATAGCAATGTGGAAGGGTGGCCAGTTCAGAAGAAAGAGGATCCATCTGTATAAACATCACCTTGTTGAGGGGAGTTATTAATTAACCTAAGACGCTTGCCAAGGATATATCTTCTCACCCTCCCCCCCATCTGACTCCAGCTAACTGAAGCCATTCAGTGTGGTAAAAACCGCATGGACGCCTGCCTCCTCTATAGGCCCTAGACCATGTTGACCATAAATCTCTCTGACGCCCACTTACAGCACAGACTTCTGACCACAACCACTGGCTACCCCCACCCCCCGTCTGAGTAAATGGGAGTGCCAATGTGGTTACAATTTATTATTTCATCAACATACTGTCAAACAAAAGCTTGTGCCTTTTATCCATTCCCTAAAGTTTGTAAAAAAGGGGTCCATCTTTTTCCTGCTTTCAAGAATGTCAGCAATGCTTCCCAAGAATCCCATAATGTTGACTTTGGTGTAGGATGAAAGGTCCAGCCTCTCTGTTCTCCCTGTAGATCTTAGATATGATTAGATGGCCTCAACGTGATCAGATGGACAGGGGCTAGGACAGATTATGTGCTTCTAAGCTTCTGTTATTTTGAGGACACGCTTTGCAAGAAAGAACAGAAAAATGCAGCACAAGTTGTTTTGTTTTTGTTACCTAAGGGTAGCAAAAGTTTAGCCTTTAATTGGTCAAATCTTCAAAATATTTATGAGGCCCATACTGTCTCAAGCAAACTCACAGTGGGGCAAGCAGGTGATATTTGTCACACTTTTCTCCATGTGTATCATCTTTGAATATTATGTCAAATAGTAGCTCTGTTCTGAATGCTGTTCTTTTACAGAAATGTTATGTTTACATTTATGCATTTGGCAGACACTTTATCTTAAGTGACTTACAGTGCATTTAACATATACATTTTATCAGTATGTATGTTCCCTGGGAACTTTTTCCCTGAAACATTTTTCTAGGGTTTCAAACCATGAAAATATACATCCAATGCAAATAGGGGAAAACTGGCTGCTTTTGGCCAATATTAACATGCAAAATAAGGAGATGAAATTCAAAGCCGCTATTGTTACGTGCTCCATATTTTTTTCTCTTCTCCCAGAAAGAAATGCAAAGTCAGAGACTTTATAGTAGAAATGTTACAGTGCCATTTTCCCAGTGAGAGAGGCCCACCCAAAATGCTTTTGCATGAGAGCTTCTGCCACCAGTAATAGAGATGGATATATTCCGAAGTATTTAGTTCAACCCACCTGCTCTCACTAAGAAAATAAAGCTCAAGAGAATTTCATCTTCTGGGTAAATGAGCCATTGAGGACTTGATGTATTATTTGTGTTTAAAAATGAAGGTAATTTTTTTTTCTCTGTTTGATTCTACTGTAAAATAATAGTGGTGGGCTGTTACAATAGCATCCTCCTCATGTTACTAAAACCGTTTATAATCAGAGGTTGATCTGATTGGCTTAAAGCTGTTATTGTAACAGTGTATCACTGCTTGTCTCAGTGTGTTTTGCTTTGAATGTAGAGCAGTATACATGAATGTCTTGATAATTTAGGAATGAAATTACATTACAGATGATCACTATAGAGAAATGCTATTGTGACCTCTAATGCTGGGAATTTTCTGATTAAATTCTTTTTAGTCTCCCTCGCTTGTATAACGCTGTCTGTGATTGGCTGGACTTCAGATGTTCAGACATGCATTTTAATGAAGGAAACACACCAATTCTTGTCCCTTCTGTGTTTCTGTTACTTACATTATTTTCTCAGATCTGGATTTTGAATGAGGTTAATTAAATTCCTTGCTGCGAAAACCTCTGTTTTAATTGGACAGTAATTTCCGCCAGGTGGTGGCTCAGTTTTGGCCACTGGAACACCGGATAAAGGATGTTTCATTAGAGGCCTACAGAGATGGGGCAAATGAAGGTGGGTGCAAACTGAAGGGGTGTATCAATATGGCCATTGTTGCTGAGGGCGTGACCGCCTCAGTGCAGCCTGTGATCCTAGTGCAGGATTTCACACCCCCTTCTGAGAGTTCACATAGTCTGGGGTCTTAGCAACTGTACCAGGAGATTGAAAGCATGTTAAATTGATAACATCAGAGACAAAAACATCTCCTGCTGCTTCAACTTGGTTGGCTTTGCTAAAAAAGGTCTCTGCCTCGTTGTCATTTTCATTTATGTATATGGTTGATTTTTAAAGTCTACCCTTTACAGAACCATCCTGGGATCCTCTTGTTTGTGTGGATTTTAAAAATGTGATTACCTTTTATATTCAGAATATAACAATGGGAAGATAATCTAAATATGTAGTCGTATTGTTTATGTGAGGAAAAATATGAAGCGGATGATACAGTCTCTTAATATACTGTTAAACAGAACCAGTTGGTTTATTTTTCCAGCATGCTGAATAATTTGAAACTGTCGCAGATGAGTCCTTGAAATGCTTAGTTGCACTTTCTCTGCCCTGTTTAGGAGGCTAAAAAATTGGCTTCAGAGATTTTTGTTGGCTGAACTTCTGCTTTTATGCATGCCTACCTTTGTAATTACATCTAATGGCTCTGTCATCTAAGACAAGGATTGTTAATATAAAGCTAAGGTATGGTACAGTTTCTGTTTATGGCAACTTAATGTTCACGTATGCAATTCAGTTCAATTTGAGTTTATTTGTATAGCATGTTTTACAATACATTCTACTCTAAAGCAGCTTACAGAGAATAAAGTCAAGCCAAAGACAATAGTGGCAAGGGCAAAACTCCCTGAGATGTTATGAAGATGATGAAGAAACCTTGAGAGGCACCAAATCTGAACAGGAGGAGTCCATCCACCTCCGGCTATCATATATTTAAACAAATATCTATAGGCTGAATTTAATCTAGCTATAAATTTATATATAATAATAGTCGTGGGTTAACTTTAATAATTGTCAGTTTAGATTTTGTCATGAGACCGCTGGATGGTTGTTGTTGGGAATATCTCCCTAACCCTAATGCAGCTTTAAGATGAATTAAGTAACTTTTGTGTACAAGTAGAACTAATGCAGCATAATTAAAATCTGAGCTGTAAAAAGCTAACACAATGCTTGCCTGAACACATGAGGCTTAGGTTTAGACTAGGTTAGAGTCCTAAAAATTGGCAGCAAAACAGTTTCAAAACTCAGAAGACGTGTTTGCTATTCCAGGTAGTGTCAGGGCACTAAGGCCTACTAGCCCCATTCATTAGGCCCACAGTAGAGGGTGCGCACCAAGAACAGCAATGACCACAGTGTTAAATCAATGTATTTTTTGC
Organism: Ambastaia sidthimunki; assembly: GCA_036877625.1. Taxonomy (NCBI): domain Eukaryota; kingdom Metazoa; phylum Chordata; class Actinopteri; order Cypriniformes; family Botiidae; genus Ambastaia; species Ambastaia sidthimunki. The sequence goes on from JAZGTK010000598.1 coordinate 44,008, forward strand.
CATTTTGGCATTTTGTCAAGCATTTGCTATTGATAATGTGGCAAGATCAGGGCTTAGAAAATAGAGATGACATCTTGAAATGCACAGATGGTTTTAATACAATTCAACACACAAACCACAATCACAGTGACACTCAGCAACTACATATTTAGGAAAAGAGATGCAGCTTGACACAACACGGCAACTCAATGGTGCAACAAACACAACATCACCAATTTATTAATGCCACAATCTAATTATTACCAACAAAAATGAATAAAGCAGTCCCAATGTGAACGACCCAAGTAAAATTTTTATTTTACAAACTGATTGCAGTGAATTTAAGTTTTGAGATTTTCAAGAACTGGGATGCATTACCTCATTTTGAACAATCAGTATAATATATTGGATCATCGGGGGCCTCAAAGATTTTATAATCACTAAAGAGTAACGTCATTTAAAGCTTTATATTTGAGGAGCAGTATGTTATAATTGAAACAAAACAGGTGGTCAGTGTGGAGATGAAGGAAAACTATTGATGTTGAACATGAGCATCTTTACATTAGCATAGAGTGCACAAGACAATTACACCCCTTTCAGTCTCATTCACTGAATGCAAAAATTGGAATGTTTTTCACCATTTAGAACACTTGTTCCCCCAGTGTGAGCTGTATAGCAAAATCATCTCTCCTTTTGCATTGCATTAGGAGCACAAAGGTTGTTGGTTCGATTCCTATGGAACATGTGTACTGTTAAATTGTATACTAGGAATGCGTTGTAAGTTGCTTTGCTTTGAATAAATGCATTTGCCTAATGCCTAAATGTTTTCCACCTTATAGAAATTGCATGTCTCTTGCTCCTTTTTCTAACACTATGCAGATACTCTAGGACGAGATTAAGGAAAGAGAAAATGACAAGGGTTGTGATTAGAAAAGACCTCCCATTTATGATTTTGTATTAAAAGTGTGCCAGATATTTTCTCTGTGGAAGGAATGTTTTTCTAACCAGTTCCATGTGAATTGTCTGGAGGGAAATGCAACGCATTGGTTGAGCCACAGCTTAGGATTTAAAATGGCTGGGAAAGAAATATATACAATGAAAGAAAACAGGCTTTTTGTCCCGTTTTCAAGTTTGAGATGTTTAAGTTTAAAGGCTTGAGGAATTCCAAAAATATTGAATAGAAAAATCAACAAAGGTGAAGGGGAACAACACAGTCGGATATTCGATCCTAGTTTTGTTGCTTTATCTAAGTTTAGATCAGTCTGTTTATGTATTTATTTGATTGGTATACTCATAAATTCATAGAAGTGTCATTCAAGTTAATTTGGATATGCTGTGTATAGACAAACAAAAGAATGGTTTATGAAGTCATTCTTTCAAGTCAGGATTATTGCTTCCTTTACAAGTTATTTACACAGAGTCTGCCAGATGAACCGAGCACAGATAGAAGCAGATGTAAGTGTTTGTTTGTGCTGGCATTTGCCTGTGTTAAATCCCTGTTTCTGGTTATTATGGCTCTTGACATCAAAAAGACAACACAATCTTCAGTATCTCTACTGCATGCTCTGCACATAAGGTATGCTAATAGCTAAAGTCTGTCATTTGGGTTTTAAGGAATTAATGCTGTTTTCAGATAGGGACTAAGAATTAAAGCTGCTTGCTTTAATTTAGGGTGTTTTCCAGTGCTGGATGCTGGATTTTAAAACCGCTTCAGTCATCTTAAACGCTGTCTGTGTATGACAATATCCCTGTTAAAAGATTTGCTATGTTGTGTTAGAGTTGAGGATGAGGAACAACATGAGAATGAGAATATTATGACATTTTTATTTTTGAGTGAAATATCCTTTTGATTCCTGGATTTAGCAGAATAACATACTGTAGAATAACATACAGTAATCTACTGCCAACAGGACAGTATTAGAACTTATTAATTACTCTTAATACATAGAAACATATTTCAGAGAGCTTTTTAAAAGTCTACTGCAATGGTCCTTTAAGTTCTAGAACAAATTTAAACATTTTCTCCCAGCATGTTTATTAGAATGAATAATTGAATGGATCTTTAGCCAAATGGGAAATCACCAATATAGAATCAAAGAAAGAACTACGTAAGGGTTTGTGGCTGTTCTGTGTTCATTCTAGTCGTTGTAGTGCCTCACCCAAGCCCCACCTTCAATTAAAATGCCTCTGTGAAAACCTCATCCACCAGACAATAGCCTAATGTTCAGATCTTGAAAGAAGACATCTGTGTTTGTTATTGCTCTTATTGATTCAGAGCTACAAGAATCTTCACAGTCTATATCCCCAGCGTATTTACATAAGCTTCTTGCATGATCAACCCTTGTGATTTGGCACTTCCACTATCGTTTGGATGCAAAAAGTGGACAACAGTCATAACAACTTGTGTGCAGTGTAAATATTTGAATATTCCATATGGATTTTGTGTCCCTTTTGTTTTTCAAGCTTTTGTTAACAAGGACGTCAGAGTCATAATTAACAACATGCCAATCGTATATACAGTGGGTTAGTGAGTTCCAAAGGTCTGAGACAAGCAAAAGTATTTATTTTGTAATTTTTTTTGTCATTTCCAAAATTACAAGCTAAATGATCAGCACAACAAATTGTCAAAAAAAAATACATAAAAAAAACATAAAAATTAGCATTGATTTGTTAATTGTTTCAGCTCTGGTGGAAGAGAACAATTAGCAAACACAGGCAAAATTTTTCAATTTGATAGAACCCACAGTACAATGATCCATGTTATCCCACAAAGGTTCTAGAATGTTCCAAAGAGAATCTTGTGTTCTAGTGCAAGTTCTTTTATATTTTTTTATTGTGCCATGGCATTTCTGTTATAAATGTTGCATATTCCCAGTTTTTTTCCAGGTTTAAATTAGATTTTGAATTCCAGATTTTCAGTGTGGTCTGGACATATGGCCCCCACTTCTGTTCCTATCTGCAAAATTGGCCCTAAGCAGGCCAGATAAGAAATGTGAATTTCGATATAGCTCTCAGGGAGTTTAAATGTATGGAAGCCACATTCTGCCAGATAATAAAATGTGATTTTGAATGTCATAATAAGATATAATGACATCATATTCCTGAAAGTATCTTCTTATTATGAGCTACTAGGTAATTATATTAGAGAAGTTTAAAATTTTTATGAGATTGTAAGTCATATAATATTATGAGATAAGTAAAATAATGACATTATACCTCATTATTATGACTTTGAGAATTTTTAACCAACTGTGGAAGAATCCGGCTCTAAAAAAGCTCAAAGCTGTAAAAATCTGCACCATTATTTTGCAGTGTTTTGCATTGTACTCTTTGTCCAGTTGTTGTGTTTGTGTAACTTAACAGTGCAAAGGTTGTGCAAGAAACACGTACTGATAAAAGTCATTTTAGATAAAATAAAGCCAGGGACAACCAAAAACCATGAGAATTGTATTCATTTTAACCTTCCAGCCCATTGTCAAGAGGGCAGACAGCCAAAGTCAAAGAAAATTATCTTTTGGGTTTGACAACCATTATTCAAAACCTTTTTGATTTTGAATCGCCAATTACATCTCTGATGGTCTGGCTATTGCAAATATCTCTGTGGTTGTTAACTTTGGCTAGTTGCTTCAATACAGATTCAAATTGATCTGGCCTTCTTTGTTATACTATTATACATTAAAATAAGAACCAAAATTTCAGACTGTCATATAAAGCCTAAAGAGGTTTGGAATAATAGATAAGGATTAAATAAAAAGATGAGAATTAAAGCTATTGTTCTTGTTTTTAGTGGGTACTAATTTGCTAAGTACCATGAGTCAGGCTCTCCTAATTTAATCTTAAACCTAAACCTCCAAATTTAGACGGATACCATTGCTCTACACTGCAAGTGATGTGATGCCCTCATTTAAAAAAACCACAGCAAATTTCCATGAATTTTTACTGGTCACAGAAAGTCAGACTTTGGGCTAATTTGTGAGTTTGTCACCTTAATGGGTGGTCCTAAGATTTTTTATGTTTGGTACTTGTGCTGTGTTGGAAAGCTTTCTGGCATGTCTTTCTCTTCTCTCAAAGAATAGCAGACTGCTGGTGTTTTTCTTTGCATGGCTATTTTCCGAGAAGAGAACAAATCTCTGTTTTGAAAAATGTGCTTCTACAATGTCGGTCTCGTTTTCCCCCCATAAACTGCAGCCTTTTGCCAAAACCTTTACATGTATGTTGACAGGGCAGAATTTATTCAGTTTGTGATTGTTTCAAGTAGTGCACACATATATATCTGTCTTATAAACTGTTTCCATTTTGTCTGAACTGTAAGCAAATTTCTAAAATTTAAGTCCTTTTCTCTCTGGGGGTGTGTTTCAACCCAATTCTTTTTGCCTGTTTTGTTAACCATGGCACAATATACTGAGATTACATTTGCCTTTATAACAATGCTTACATTTATTTTGAGGGCGTATTTACACTTGGTCATTTCATGTGATTTTATTGATTACATAGCTATCTGATCATGAAATGTCCTAACCTTAAGGTGACCTCAGGAAGTGGTTTGTGGTGCATACAGGTCGTGTGTAAATGCATCTGGTTGTTCAGGTCCCATATTGTGAACTCTGTTGCTCCCAAACTGTGCTACACCAGCACAGGGAAGTTTGGAAACCCCTCAATTCACAAATCTCAAACACTAATTGCCATCTGTTCAACAGAAACTTTAAAGTTTTAACAAGAAAAACTTGCTGCCTGTCGTAAGCGTCAAGGAATTAAAGTCTGTTATTTTGTAGCTTGGCAAAAGCAGATCATATTTATTTCAGTTCTGTGAAAATGCATTTACTGTATGTGATGGTTTGTGTTTGGAATCACTGGTTTTACAAACAACACTGGATGAGCTACTAATCTTACTAATCTTTAGTATTATGTTTCCTAGACAAAACTTTTGGATGAACTACTGTGGATGAAAAAATATAAAGAAATTCCAATATTCCTAAAATGACGTTAATGGAAGCACCTATTTACGGAGGGATTCCTGTTGTCATTGAAACCAAAATTCATTCACATGGTTTTTTAGGAAAGCAGGGCAGACGCACTTGTATGTGTGTTGATGGCTCATCGGAATTATGTGGTCAAGGGGTCACAGAACTTCACAGAGGTCAGAGTGTGTCAGAGTGAGTCAGTCAGTGATTGGTTGAGTGAATTAATTGTTCCAAGTGTATGCAGAGGATTCATGGAATGTTTATATTTACTGGTTGAACAAAGCAGCTCTGAGTTCCAGTAATGGCTTGTAACTCCTGCTGTTTCCTACAGTCTTTGCACGAGATTCAAAATAAGATTTTTGCTAGTTTTTGTCTTCTAGTCAGGCAGGTTTGTGCGAGCATCAGAATGCTGTATATATTAGCGTCCATTATTCTTGACCATATTTCAAAAATGTTGCCCCCTTGTGTGCAGTTCAAACCACAACACTGCAGCGCTTGCTTTCCTTCTGTCTCCTCCACACTTGGAAGTTTGATCAGGAGCAGAAAAATAAAAGCTTTGGCCCTTAAAATGCATCCGTGTAAGGAATTTGGAAATCTGCCTGGGATTTTTAACTCGGGGAGTTTACGTTATTTATTCTAACATGATTGTTTGGGTTTTTGGATTTAGTTGCCCCTGCTGGGAAGGAAATTGCTCTCTCGCCTGCTGGTTTGGAAATAGAAAATTATTTTTTGAAAGAAAAACAAAGTTAATTTTTTTTTTTTTTCAGTTGTTGAACCCTTTCAGTCCCAATCATCTCTTAACTCTGTGGTTCTCATCCTATCACGTGTGAATAAACATTTGAGGGGTAAAATAAGCCGAAATGTACAATGTTACTAGATAGCAATCTGTAAAAATGGACCTCTTATCGGCCACAACATTTACAGTTTGTGTGCATGTCTCCATGTAAGTACAGTCATGTCTGCCTCGGCCTGTCAGTCGTTTTCTGTGCGGCAGGCAATTATTAATATTTTTTTCCTCATTTTAAAAAGGGAGATTTTGAAAAGTTAAGCAATTTTCCATTAAATCACTCAAAACCACTCTCTTCGTTCCCATGAATCTTGAATCTTATAACTCATAACCCTGTTCTGTTTGGGGTCTCTGAGACCAAATCTATTTTAATAGCTTGAACAATTTACTTAATGTTAAAGTATGAGTTTGTTACCTCATTTTTTCTGATCTTATAGGAAATTATTATAAACACAATTTGAACTTGGAAACACTCTTCAGTTATCCTTCATGAAAAATGTTACATTACTAATTATTACATTTATGAAAAATTAATATCTACAGTATTTTTTGGCTAAACAGAGCAGATGATGAAGCATCAGTGATATCTGTCTACTAGGTTTTGATAATGTCAGAAGAATTTATTAAACAGGTTTAAATTGCTATCAGAACTTTTAGATGCACCTTATTAGTGTCTCTGGGGCATCAAGCATACAGACAATAAATTCAGTCTCAACAGAACATAAGGGTTAATTTTATCTTCTTACTCATTTTGTTCTCATGACTAAGAGTCTTGCTCGGACAGTGTATGCAAGCAGAGATTAATATTGTATTGTTGTTGTTTTTAAAATTAAAAAACAAAAAGTAACTAAAAGTACAGGCTTTCAGTACAGTCAGCAGTGATGTAAACTCTCTTCTGGCCATCGCCCTTGTTAGGAATTCCCTAATGGTTTCTGTCAACAGGCCATAGTTCTTGTTTCCTCTTGTTTCATCCAGACAAAAGTGACGTTTACCTACCCGGTCTTCTAATCTCTATCGCGCACTTCTAACCCAGAGACAGAGAACAGTGTCGCCTCTGTCTTCAACCTCTGTCAACCTCTTTAGTGCTTCTTTTATCAATGTAAAATAATTACCTTAAGGAAACATGACTGAGGTACAAGACGGGTCAGACAGAGCATCACTCCTCTCTTCTCCTGTGCCAACCCGGACCCTGGCAGCTCTGCTAACTGTATAGAAAGGAATTTCTGTGAGAATGTTTTATCAGTTTCTGTGGCTGGCCAGTGCATGTCAACCCCCCTACCTCCCTCCATTCTTCGCTACCAGAAGAACCAGATACCAAATGCCAGGCATTCCACTTTAAAGTTACTGGAGACAAAGGTTGGGCTGGACCACCAGAATAAAACTGAAATGAGGCCAAGTGCACAGTAAAAAGAGAGATCTGAGGTTTATGTGCTGTCATATATCACCCCTTGTTAAATCTTCTTTGACCTTGTCCTAATGTGTATTATTGTCTACTTTATCTTTGAAAGTATAACTGTAAGACATCCTTTTTGTTGTTGTTTTGAATTATAATGAATATTCAGTGGTATTTTGTTTCAACCAAAGGCTCCACATGTTGCTAGCTAGCATGGGGTTTACCTCCAGCTGGTAGATGCTGTAACTACAATATCTGGCTGCATAAACTATCTTTCTCCTTTGATGGCCATTCAAAAGTATCTCTGTATTATAATTTAAACAGTATTTATTATATAATAATTATGTATTTTTAATATTATGTAAACATTTTGTATGTCTTATTTCTTAAACAGAAATTCGTAGTGACTTATAGTGACGTTTATAGTGGGACATTGGGGCACATCCTTTTGGTGTAATTAGCCAGTCAGTTTTGTCATTGTGTAATTTTCCTGGACCTCCAGAATAATTAGTCACACTGCATTTGTGGCTCGGGGAATTGTCTTCAATGCTTATGAATAGCTTTTTCCAAGTACTACAGTATAGACCTCCTTGTTTAGTGGTAGATTAGTGCCTCTAGTGGTGTGGAGGTGCCATACTTTTCTCCTGGGCACTGAATTTAATAACTAATAGCTCTGCAGAGAGGTAATGGGGTGTAAAAATGCTTAGGTTCCTCCCAAAACATATATACATACAGGCACACAGTAGGGTCTTTTACAACAGTGCACACAGGCCCACACATGGGCTCTGACTCGACAAATTGGAGCCCTGGGTGGGGTGTCAACCTTTGCAGGTGCCACTGCTTACTTTTAGACTCTGGCAGGCGTGTAAAGCAAAACAGCTTTCCTGATGCAATGGTGCAGCATTTAGATTCGTGACAGCTGTTTATTTTTATACACTTTACTCACGTAACATAACAGGGTGAACGAGGGGGAAAGTTATTACCAGAGGAGTTTTCCAGGAGTTGATTTCACCTTGTAAAGGCAGGGTGGAGGTGATGAGGTCAGCGGCCAACTCTGGAGGTGAGGAGGTTTGTGAATGAGCCCCAAGCTGCTACCCAAGTGAGTAAAGAAACACACTGTCACCTGGGTGTGAATGGCAGCAAGAAGTCGCCTGGAAAACCTATCTGTTTTTCCATAAAGTCTGTGAAGGCTGTAAGGGCCTCTTGATTGCAAGTAAGACTTTTTGTTTTCATATTTGTTGCTACTGAAGATGTTTTGCAGTTAATGAGACCAAATTTCGACAGTGATTTTTGCCTTGATGTGCAGGCAGCTGTACAGTGGGCTCAGTATCCTGAAAATGGCATGGGCTTTTCCCAATATGTTTCTTACAGCAGTTTGTTGTATACGGTATAAACTACCGTATTTTCTTGATCCCAGAAACCACACCTTTCTAAGCCATAGTTAGAAGCGGCCATGTCCAGACATTACAGTGAGCATTAAAGTCTTAGGATGAAGAATGAAGGATGAAGATTTAATGACGGGCCCTTGACTATTTACATGGGCTAATGGTGTGATCAGCAACTGAGATTACTCCCCTTTTTGGGGGCAATACTGTGTCCCCTGTCTATGTCTGTTTTCTCTTTGCAAAGCACTATTCATTTTCATTTCAATATCTGATCATCTCTGAGACTCTCATTGAGAAAATTGCTTGGATAGATCAAACAAGCCAGCAAAGAACATGAAAAGCCATTGCTATTAAAATCTGTGGTTAATGATGGTCTTCAAAGCCCCCCGACCAATGACGAGAACAGTCATTACAAAACTATGCTTGTCCTCATAGGGAAGAAGTTCACCTGGTCATGAAAACTACGAAAGCTTATTCTTGCCCCACTTCTTTTCATCAAGAAAGATGTACGGGAGGCCAACAACATCATTCAGGATCATAATAGGTTATGTTTATCCCAGCATTAGTGAAGGTCTAAATTTGCACAAGAGTATTACATGTGGACGTGAAAAAAATGTACATTTCATAGCTGTACAAAGTTTTGTTAAGAATGTTGTCAACAGTTCAACATATGATATATAATATAATAGCAGGTCAATGTTGATTCTCACCCCTACTAAACATACTTTTTTTTAATAGTATAATGTCTGCATTACTGTATTTTTTTATTTTAAATCATCTACTAAGATTAGTACAGACACTTGAAATTATTATTAATTGGTACTGTGTGCCTGCCTTGTTTAATTGCTAGTTTTATAAAGAATCTTTCTCAGTTTCTTCTTTCTTGCCAGTGTTGTTGTATCACTATGAAGATTTGTTTGTCTGCCAGGTTTTAACAGGCTAATTAATACCCATAAATTGCATGAGCACAAATATGTATTTTTCTAACCTCTAGATCACAGATCAAAGGCGGCCAAGCAAGCGGGCTGCATGTAAACAGGATTAATTAGCTGTGTGCCTGTTTATTGCCTGTTCCATTACTAGCGAGATGTGCAAACTCAGATTAGCATCTGATAATGCACCTAATATCCACCCATGTCAGGGCTGCATGGATAGAAGGTATCCAGTGGCCAGTCTTAGCGGTAGCTCTCTGTGAACACAATGCCCTGCTTGTTGTAGTCTCCTCTGGCATGATCCAAAGCCATACCAGGCCCTTCCTGATACTTCAAATCCCTCCATTTTTCATTTTGCACTCAAACTAATTTTGGGGTTTATGATTAGAATTTATGATAAAGTTGGTGCTGAAAATTGTCTATAATGTGGGTGGAGGTCTGTATGTGTTGCCCATGGTACACAGTGGCTAATTGTAACTGAAAGAGCTCATTGTTATCAAATGTCTTGAAAAAGCTGGTTATTGAATAACAAACAGTATCTGTTGGAGAGAATTACGCCATAACTAGTTACAGAGAAACGATACGTATTAACTGATGATGCATAACTCGCATCCAGATAACAGTTCAAGCTGTAAAGTAATTCTATAACATTGCTTGTTCTACACATCCTTTACGTAATTATGTTTCAGATAAATTTGAATTGGGTAATTGTGGGCCATTTAATGCACCAATGTATATCTCTGATCCCACCCTTAAATTGCGGCTTTACACATTCTGAATTGAGCATTTGTGCATGTTGCGATACTAATTCGTTGTGAAAGGGTCATTTTCCTCTTAAGAATGTTTTCTAAATGGTTTGCAATCTAGATCAGTCAGCCAAAAGATTTAATCTCATCTCATAAACTGATTGGTTTAATTGACTGATAGTCTGGCAAGATTATACAAAAACAGAGTTTCACTGTACTGTACTTACTGTATATGTGTGTACAGGCCAGTGTTGGGACATTTGGGAAAGAAAATTTGAGCCGTGAAATCAATGCCCTGTGGCTGTGCCAGTAGTCTCTGAATTTTCCAAAGGTGGTTTCTGAGAAAGATTTTTCTGTTTGTGTGAAGGCAAGTGTTTGTTTGCAGATGTTTGTGTTGGAGGTGGGAAAACAAGGGTTTAAATAGTCCTCGAGAAAAAGAGGAGGGGTGCCAAAGAACATTTCAAATCCATCCCTTTACTCCACCTACCCCACCCCATCCTCTATACTGCTTTCTTATTCTGCCCGGCCACAGACACTTGCCTTTTGTATGGAGGGAACCAGAGAAACAATCATCTCTCTCTGTTTGGAAAAAAACACTCCAGGTCCAGAAAAGAGCCAGGGAGACTGGAGCTCCCAGGTGCTTTGCCCCTAGTTAAAAACCCAAGAAGAAGTTCTCCCAGCCTGAAGTCAGAAGAGCCACTGCTGAGTGAAGTTGAGTACCCTGCCTCTCTTTCCCTCTCTCTCTCTCCCTCTCTCTCTCTCCCTCCTACTTTCCACCCTGTGAGCGTGTACCGAGATTCAGAAGGTGCGTCTGAAAACTACTTGTATCCAGCTTGGAGACCAGCACCACAAGGACTTTTCCCTTCACTGAGGAAGCACATGGACTTAATTTTCACCAGAGACCGCAATAAGAGCAAATTCCACACTGGCACCTGCCACAGAGAACTTCAATTGTCTATATACATTTTGACTCTTTCTCCTGGGCATATATAAATAATATTTGATTGTGACTAAGTGCCAAGACATTCCCAAGACTTTCTTGTCTGTTTTACAGACACCTTTGTTGTTTCTCAAGAGATGACTGTCTGAAGAAGAAACCCAGATAAGAACCCACCTGCAGACATTTACCTGCCTGAGAAATTGAGCTTTAAGTTGAGATTCTTCCTCAAGCAGAAGGGTGAGGTAAGTTCATATCTAATTCTTCATTTTCTTTCCCTTAGGGTGCAGGCATGTCATCTCCAAAAATGTTTTCATATCTCATAGCTGTATTCCACAAGATGAAGCCAAATGCAACAGAGAGAGAAAGAGAGAGGAAAAACAGACGGGTTAACATCTCAATCATGAGACCCACATAAGTCTCACTGCACAGCTTCACACAAGGGTAGAGTAATACTCTGCAGATTAACAAATGGTTTTAGTGTTTTTTTGTCATTAATCCCTGTGAAATACTCTGCATGGATTTCTAAACACAGCCATGTGGCTACCAAATGCAGCTTGTATTTATGTTGATGCTGGTCGTGTGTTATGCGTGCTTGAGGCTGTAGGCTGTGTGGTTCAGGTACTGTGGTAGGGAAGTCACACAGCTGTTTTGGAGTTGTGGAATGAGAGAGGGAGAGAGTTATATAACTGTATAGCAGCCCCACTTTCACTGACACCTGGGACTGTTTTGTCCGCACTCCAACGCCACACACTTCATTTAGCCCCGCCCATTGAATTCTTAAGTTCCCGCCTACTTCTCAGTCCCTGAAAATGATGCATTTTGACCTTAGGCATAGTTCACATTAAATCATTAACACATTAAATCAGTTTTTTTAGTCAAATCAAATTTGGTCATATTTGTCATAATTGTATATTATTCATTGGTGCAAATTAGTTTAAATTGTTGTGTAATCTTTTATCAAAATAATGTGATTTTGTAATGCATGTGATTTTTGTGACCCACTCTGAAACAGAGTTCTTTTTTTTTCTGCTGAAATCACCTCTTACACTTTAAACCCCTCCTTTTCCCAATCGTATTAATTCTTTTGATAAAATAAAGCCTCATCTTAGATTTTTCCTCATGGAATATCCTGTTTTGCTTAGAAATATGTCAGAATATGAAAGTAAACTGGCTTGAGTGTTATGCTGACCTTAAGAAAAAAGAGCTGCGGTTTCTTACAGTAAAAATGGTCAGCCCACATCCCTCCTCAAAAACTTCTCATCGTAGTTTGTCAAAAAATAAGTATAAAATAACCTTTTCTGTGACGCTTAATCTTTTCTATACATAATCAACTGAGGCACATGGTATGAGCTTCATGCTGCATGTTTTAATTTCAGAGAAAGAGAGAGGGCTGTGAGAGGGAATGTGCTTTCATAATGCATTCTTCATCACGAGCACTGGGGAATACTATTCAATAATACTTTTTTCTCGTCTGAGTAGCGGGGCCCAGCTTCTGCAGAACTGAAACAGACCTAGTCTGGAAAAGACGACACGCTCTCCGCTAAAAACATTTGGCGCCTTAACATGATGGTTTTCAGGAGAAGAGGTGGTTTCAATGCGACCGTGAATTCGTGTGTGAATGCAGCTAGCGCCTACTGCGTTACACAAGCGTGGAGATGTGGTAGATATCTGAACCCCTTGGTGAAAGAGAGAGAGAGTGTAAAAGTGTGTGAGAGTCTTCACAGACAGGGATCTTCTCATCCCCACACGCTACTGATTGTGAAGGTTGGAGATGGTCCAGAGCTTCTTGATTGGCTGTATGTTGTCAGCTCTGAGGATGGAAAAGTCATCTTTAAAGTATGATGTGATTTTGGGATGGATGTTTTTTCATCTGGTGCTGTTATCAGGAGGTAGTTGATAGCACCTCACCTTTCAAACTGAATTTACAGTGATAGCGTCAATCCACCAGACACTTCATTCGCTCACATTTTGACCCGTCTCCTCACATGCACATTTGAGTTTGGCAAAGTTAGGGAGGTTTATACCTGGAGATATCTGGAGCCACTGGAAAATGATGTCAGGATGATGCTGATTGGCCGATGGATGATGGAAAATGATGTCAGGTTGATGCTGATTGGCTGATGGCACTACAAATGCAGCGAAAAGTTTTTTCACTAGTGGCTTATCTAAGCTGTTACATCTAAGTCAGCAAAAAAAATATGGGTGTATGTTGTCTGCAGAATACATGGCTAATTTTTAATGTCTATCAATGAAGAAAGATGCTTTTGAGAACCAGATGGAATAGTTACAGCTTTGTTACGGTTACGGTAGTTACAGTAAATACTTTGGCAGTACAAAACCATAATGGCAAGGCCATGCCGTTACCGTGGATGCCCACCTTTGGGATGGCCCTATAACTCTGCTGATTGATTTTTATTGATGCTGGCTCTGCCAGGCTGGGCCTGATGAAATGCATTTCTTTCTTTATTACATTACACAACTCCAACCAGCCTGACGGGGGCTTTTATATAGACCATTCATAATCAATGACCAATCTTAAGTTGTGTTGGTGAGAAATCTTTTGTGTCTGTCCAACCATCTGCCTTGTTAATTTCAGGCAATTTTCACTAGCTAAATCTGCTTCTAACCTTTAAAAGGTTGAAATTAAATCCATTCAGGAAAACCATTAAAAAGCAAATTTTTCTTCTTTTTTTTTAGATCCATAGGTAAAGTTGAGGTGGACCTAAAAACATTTGCATTGATGTGAGACCTGGAGAACTTGTATAAAAGACATAAAAAGCAAAGCTTGTATTCAAGCTATTATGGATGTCTCTTTTCATTAAGCTTGTAAAAGCAGTTTCAATTCCCATTTGAGTTATTTTTTTTTTACCATGCAACAGAGGGGAATAATACTAAATCCATTACACATGGTCAATCAGTGGGGGAGACTCAATCTGGCATATTGCAGACTGAAAAGCATATGGTAAATATTGGACACACCAATGGATTTGAACTTTTGCTTTTGGGTTTATGAGAGGGTGATGTCTTGTATTTGTGGCCTCTCACAAGAGGTGACGGAATAAATATGTCTTTCATAAAAAAGACACTTTTTTCCCCACCTCAAAAACAGCCATGATATATGCTTTCTTAGATATGCTTATGTACTGTTATGTTCTGCTGTCTGTGGAATGTATATCTATAAAAGGTTGGAGTCTTTGTGGAAGGTTGGAGTTTTTCTGGATAGCTTGAATTTTATAGAAATAGTTTTAAAATATGGCAAAACGTAGTTTATGGGATAACTGAAGTAGATGCCCTGAGAGAATATGCATGGTATTTTAACCCACGTAACCCACTTTTAACCCACTTTTTTTATTAAATAGATCTTGAGAACATGCATACTATATATTTGGAAGAGTTCTGTTCACTTACACAGGTTATTCTGTTTTTGCATTATATGTAGACATATAGATGTTTAATTGGCTGATGTATTAAACAATATTTGTATTCCAAGCTCTGTTCTTGACTAGTAAGAACCAGTCATCCTTCTCCAGTTATATTTATGTAGTGCCACTAGAGGGCAGAGTGTCTGACTTTGTGCAACGAGCAACTTGCATAAGAACATACAAACACACACACAGGTTCTCAACTTGTGCCAGTGGCAATAAATGTGCATGTAAGAGATAAATCTTGAGATGAGAGAGACCTCTTTTCTTTCTGTGTAAATACTGAGGCAGGGGTCAGAATTACTGTAAATGTTTTAGTTGTTCATAGTTCGGTGCTCTTTAACATTCTTTTATCATCATTCCCAATTTCACAATTAAAGCGTGACACTACAAACGCCAAGGTTAGGGGTTCGATGCCCAGTGAACACACAAGACATCTGCTAAACGTGCAAATGTGAATGTTATTTTGAACCCATCTGTGTTGGTAGAAAGGTTCTTGTCATTAGCTGTGTGGTAACCTTCATTCCTCCTTTATTCGGTGCTCACTTTAAACAGGAAATGAAGGAGAATACCTCTCATTCTCCAGGAAAAGCAAACGCCTGACTGTATTACCTTCCATGAACACATGCCTCAATCTCTCACCATTGCCATTTGTTTCTAGATGTTTCTCGCTCACCGAAAGAGGAAAAACAGCCCAGACCTACAATGCTACAAGTCATAAAGTGCATTTCTTTAAGACGTGCTTTTCCTCAAAGTTTTTGTGATGGGGTGCTGGTTCACTTACTGGTAATTCCGGCCATTCTTCAGCGACGGTATAACCGACAGGGCAAAACGGCGAATGAAAAATGACCCTTGAAGCTGTCGGAAACAGCAGTTTGGCAGGCGTTTTCTTCTGCAATCAGCACTGTACTTAGCCTGCACTGCAGATTAGATGTGGATGTGTGTGCTTGTGTGGACATTTCAGAGGCTGTAATGCCCACAAATAATGCAGACAATGGCTGAGGCAAACATCCTGTTGAATAAGGCTTCTATCCAGCAGATTGTTGGTGAATTGGTCTGGACAGGAAATAAGGTGCAGTGCAGACCAGTGGGTTCATTCAATGTTTCTATCTTTCTTGATCTCTCTCTCAATCTCTCCCTCTCTCTACTTTTCTCAACCTCGCTCTCTCTCTCTCTCTCTCTCTCTTTCTCTCTCTCTCTCTTTGTCTCTCCATCTCTCTCTATAGCTATAAATGATATAGGTATAGAGGAGATGGATGGATGGATGGATGGATGGATGGATGGATGGATAGATAGATAGATAGATAGATAGATAGATAGATAGATAGATAGATAGATAGATAGATAGATAGATAGATAGATAGATAAAGCAATATGACAGGGCAACCCTTAGAGGGATCCTCTGGTAATGATCTCATCAGCTGAACCTGATAGTTTAAGTGGAAAAGGGCACTTCCTTAAACAAATGAGTCTGTTTGGTTATTCTCAACAGTGCACTAATGAACACATGCTTGCGGAAATGAGCAGCTTTACTGTAAGTCTGATGAATGCAGCACAGATCTGGCCCTGCACCGGGGCTGATTTCTAATATCATAAATCACTTGCAACTGTG